>PVLA01011259.1:0-54972 GCA_004027455.1 Hydrochoerus hydrochaeris
TTGGAAGACAAAGTAGGTAGAAAACTTGAATACATAGGCCTAGGTATAGAATTCATGAACAAGAATCAAACCGCCTGCAAAATACTTCACAGAATTAGTAACTGGGATTATGCCCAATTAAAAGAGTTTTTTCATGTTGAAAGAAATTTCCAGCATAATGAAAAGAAAACCCACAAATTGGGAAAAAAAATCTTAGTCAGCTGTCCCTCAGACAAAGGACTTCTGTCTAGAACATATAAAGAATTTTAAAAAATCAGATCCTGAAATTCAAAGACCCAATCCAAAAATGGGCATCTGAGATGAATACATAGTTCTCAGATAAAGAAATACAAATGACAAATAAATATATGAAAAAATGTTCACCATCATTGCTTATTACAGAAATGCAAATTAAAACCACTCTGAGATTCTATCTCACTCCAGAAAGAATGGCCAGGATCAACAAAACTATCAACAACAAATGCTGGAGAGGCTGTGGGGAAAAATGAACTCTTCTCCACTGTTGGTGGGAGTGCAGACTGCTGCAACCACTGTTGAGGTCAGTCTGGAGGTTCCTCAAAAAGCTGGGATTGGAAGTCCCATTTGACCCAGCTATTCTGGGCATATTCCCAGAAGAAGTGAAAACATATCACAGTGATATATATGCACCCATGTTTATAGCAGAACAATTTGTAATAGCCAGATCTTGGAAACAACTCTAATGCCCATCAACTGTGGAATGGATAAAAAGATACATCTTTTTAAACAATGGAATACTACTCAGCCATAAAGGATAATCTTGAGGCTTTTATAGGTAAATGGAGGCAACTTGAGACCATGCTCATAAGTGAAATAAATCAAACTCACATTTATAAATATTGTATTGTCTCCCTAGTATAAAAAAACCTGAAAGAGTAATTATATCCATAATATAAAATAGTTATTGTGAGAATGCAAGGGATAGAAAGTGCTCAAAAGGAAAGAATAACTGGGATAGGGGAAAGGAGAAAAAGAAAAAGGAAAAAGATTATACATATATAAGTACATATATATGTATGTATGTATACAAGAATGATAACTATACTACTAATCTGTTAGTTCATCAAAAAAAAGTTTGTGCTTTCATTATTTGATCGTTTTTTATGCCTAAATCTTATAACCTGAACAACTACTTTTAAGATAAGAATATGCCATATATTAACTAGTGTTAATTTCCTAAAACTTTGTTTGAAATTCTGTATCATTTCTATCATTTTCCTATACTGCTTGTTAAAATAAAAAGCAAAGCAACAAGGGCCTTCATTGCCTGATCTCTGCTTACTCAGCAACTTTCTTCCTCTGTCACACACTCCCATCACTGAGCACCAGACTCCCCGAAGTTCCCTAGATCAGCAGTTCTCAGCTTCAGCCTGCATCTGAACCACCAGGAAGGATCCCACACATAAAAGTTCCTGATTCAGTAAGCCTGGGATAAGCAGTCTGTGATTATCAATTTGCAAATAAAAGTTTTCCAGTGTGTCGTATTAGAATAGACAGGCAAACCATGGTGGTTAGTCATCCTGCACTGGGCCCTAGGAACTGAATTCTTAACAAGTTCTCAGGCCACACTGATGGTCCAGAAATCACACCTTGAAAATCACTGCCACAAATGATTCACACTCACAAAAATAGACCTTTACACATGCTATTGCCTCTGCGTTAGAATGCCATCCCTCAAAATGTTTTATTTAATTTCATATTATGTACTACCAAAACACATTACTTGTATTCTTTAAAGGTAAATAAAATGTTGCCAAGATTCTGAAATGGGTTTGAAAAGCACACAAACTCGTGGAGGTAATGAGGAATTCGATTTTTCAAAAACAATAATTTAGTTACTAAGTTAATACAAAATTATATGCATATCTTGTTTTGAAGTCCAGTGATGCTTTTATTCTTTGTTTTGGTTGGTTTTAGTCTGTTTTCTATTATTTGACTTCAATATGTGTGAAGGTATGGACAGCTATTTTGAAGAGAACGGGAGACATTGTTGATTTTTTTTTTGTCTGGTTTTGAAGGTGGGTAATGCTTTCATTCTTTTGTTTTGATCAATTTTATACTGCTTTGTTTTTTTTTTTGCATTCACTGTGTGTGAAGATAAGGACAACTATTTCAGGGAGAACAGAAGACATTGCAGTAGCCACAGCTGATTTCCTGTTGTCTTGTCTTAAAATCCTGTGTTGCTTGCATTGCTTTGTTGTTTTGTTTTGTCTTGTTTTGTTCTCTTTAAAGTAAAAAAAGAAAACTATATAAAACATACTATCTACATTTTCAGCATGCTTCTCTCCTAAGTGAGAAATACTCAGCTCTGAAATTAGAGCCAGAGAAACATATGTAAAATATGTAATCAGACTGGATCTTACTATGCAAAGGATTGGCACCCTGCTATGTTAGATAGAAGATTTGTGCTCATCATACTGTTTCTTGCTATAAAACTAAACTTCTAAGCCTCCTCTGGAATTAGGGAGAGCTCTGTGTGACATTCCTTCACAGTGGAATGGGGACAAAAATGATCTAAGTCACCTGTAAGTCTTAAATACATCCTGCCAAGAGTTTCTGGTTACCTCTGTCTTCGATGGTGACCTTGGAAGCCATGTGGCACCTGAAGCAGCCACACTAGCCACAGCCTGATCCCTGATTAACCGCCCAGGCCACTTTTCAACTTGTGTTACATTGCTGTGTGAATAACAAATAAACATGAACTGTGTGAAGCCTTTCAGAGTTTGGGGTAATGTGTTACAGCATTAATAGCCCAAAACATGTATCTACTCTGTTCACTCAACACATATTTGAATACTATACTTCTACATTTTTTCTAAATATTCTTAAATATGATTTTTTAAGTTTTATAATATCTCTATATATTGATGTACTACATAAAGTACATTTGTTGTTACAAATTAGGGAATTTTTGTATTACGCATAATATAGTCACAATTTTGAATGTGCATTTTACTTATATTTCTCAATTATTTTGGATAGCTTTCTGTCAAATTACATGTTATTTTGAAATAACACTAAGTAAGAGTTTTTTGCAACTTTTTGTTAATAAATGCTTACAAATATAATACTTTCACTGTGGGGAATTGGTACATATACATACTATATCTTAATCCTTTTTAATTCCCCTTCCCCTAAATAACACTAAACATGAATAACAGAATGTTTCATTAAATGCCCACAGTGCTTTCTCTCCCAACCCATCCAACACCATGTAATTTGATCTTGGCTATTTGATCTGATTTATTCATCAGAACTCAAAGCTGGCAGCAATCCAGATGACCTTCAACTGGTAAATGATTAAACTGAGGGAAACCCATACCACAGAGCACAAGAAGCAATTAAAAGAATCAACTATTGACATGAACAATTTAAATAAACCTCCAGGAAATTATACAGAGAAAAACATCAACCCCAACAGATTATATAATGTATGATTCCACTGATAAAACTCCTAAAATGAGATGTTTTACAAATATAATATAGATCAGTAGGTTCCAGAAGTTAAGCACAAGGGACTAGAGCATCAAGAAGGGAAGAGGCTTGGAGGCACAACAGGAGGGAAGACAGTTGTGACAGTACATGCTCGTGTGCTAACTGTATCAATACCAATATTGCACTGTAGCTTTGCAAGATGTTACCACTGAGGAAACAAACAGAGAACTTCTCTGTATTGATTCATACAACTTTATCTGAATATATAATTACCTCATTAGAAGTTTAATTAAAATGTAGCTGATAAAATTTTAAGTGTTCCTTCAAATTGTACAAAATTATTTTTCACTCATTTTGAATAGATTTTTAATATTCACTACTTATATTTGCATTAAATTCACTTACAACCTGGTTAAGGTATTGTTCTGTATCATTTACTTAATTGTCTGCCTATCACTATGATTTTCACCAAACTATATGTCCTAGTTACCTTTCTATTGTTGCTGAGACAACATACTCACCACCCACAAGTTAAGGGAAGAAAGTTTTACTCAGTTCACAGTTTGTAGAGGTTTTCAGTCCATAATTGGCTGACTCCAAGACAGGCTGGCACAGGGAAGAAGGGCAACAGTTGATGGCAGCAGAAGATAACAAAAGCAATAAAAGCAAATGGGGGAGACAAGCCTCTTCCTGTCTCATATTGTATCCAGTCTGCTGAGGTAAGGGTGGTGCCAATCCAATCCATGGACTGATCCAATAATCACCCACCCCTAATCCCAGCACTCTTAATCCAAGTGTTGCACTATGACTCATTCACACACTCTGCTATGGTTTATATTCAGATGGCCACCCCCCCCAAAACCTCATGCAATTATGGACATGGCCAAATCTAGCATTTATGATTGGTTCATTGTCTTGGACTGGTGGTATGAGGCTACACCCACCCAGGGGTGGAGCCAGCATACAGTGTAACAGTAGGAAGAAGGTGTGTGTTCCATCTTTTGTGCTGTTCATTCTTACTGTTTTGTGGGGGCCATGAATGGTGGCCCCGCCATGCCACCCTACCACTTGGAGCCAACTGAGTATGGACTGAAACTTCCAACCTGTTAGAAATAAACCTTCCCTTCCCTAATTTTGGGCATCAGGTACTTTGTCTCAACAGTGAGAGATAAAAGTAACTAAGACACTCTAATTCAGCCACCTCTGAAGAAAAAACCCTATGATTGCATTAGGCTTTGGGGGCACAGCTAGACACAAAACATAGTAAATTCTGTCCCTGTCCTCTCATGTACATCCCATTATGAAAACTGCAGTTAGTCTATCTCCAAGAGTTGCTAAATCCTAACAATTTTAGCACTGCTGAAAAGTCCAAGTCCAAAGTATCCTCTGAGAAAAGTCTTGCCAGCTAAGGTAAACTTTAGCTGTGAGCTTCTGCACAAATAAAAAAAAAAAAAGTTAAACACTTTCTTCAAAAAAAAAAGTAAAAAAAAATAGTTAAGCTAGTTATCCTACTGATTTCTCTGAGTTCACTGAAGAGAAAGATTTACACTGGTATTGTTTAGACAACTGAATGCAGATGTCTTGTGCTCTGGGTGAATGATTTGGGGATGAGAATGCACAGTGTATGTACCATTGTTATTCCACCCCCCGCCACTACATGTCTTGAAAAAAAAAAAAACACTTCCATCATTCAACAGTACAAGATAGATATTTCTATTCCAAAAGTTGCAAACAGGGGAATACAAAGGAATGATATCCAAGCAATTCCAAAATTAAGCAGGTCAAACATTAAGTCCTGTAGTTTCGTGTACAACATCTGAGGCAATCTGGGGCAAGAAACAACTCCAGAGAGCTTGAGTGCCCCAGGCACTATGACACTTCCAGTGATTGTACCTCCCCTGGCTTCTTTCTTGGGCCCACTCTGCTCCCTCCTTGCAACTTTCCTCAGAAGATGCACTTTCCTGACATCTCCAAATTTCTGCGGTCTCCATTTGCACCTTCAGCTTCATACTCACAGTTTCAAACACTACACACTCAGGGCACACTGCCTGGTCTCCCAGGCCCTCTAAAATCTGGGTGAAAGCATTTCTGACCCTACAACTCTTCCACTCTGCATGCACATAAAACCAGCACTACATGGATGACGTCAAGGTCTGCAGCCAGCTGGAGCAGAAGCCAGGCTTCCCTCTCTCTTTGCTCTTGGTCGAGTGCTTGGATCTCTGCACTTTGAATCCACTTCTAAGGAACAAATTCACTAGGTTGTTCCCATTCTGGAACATGGTGGGGCCATCACTGTTCTGGAACATGGTGCTATGGCAAACCAAGTCTTCTCAAAGCAAAGTCTTTCACTTTTTCCATTTTGAGGCTGAAAAGGGAGAAGTCCTGCTGCTTCTTGCGATGCATTCAGGCCATCTTTTCTGTTCTGTTCCTTCTCAACAATAAAGACCTCCTTTGCTGTATCTCTGCATTTCACAGCCTTCCTGGAGCTTTGTTTCTGGCCAAACTCAAAACATTTTAAATCATTCTGCTAGCCTCTTTGCTCTTGACTTCAACATTGATCTGGCTAATGAGCCCCCAGGACCAGTCATACTACAGCCTCAACATTAGACTGTTTTGAAATTTCTTCTGCAAGATTAATGAGTCTTCTGCCCTTAATCTTAGAGTTAGGCAGTTTCTGGATGTAAGCAAAATGCAGACAAACTTTCTGCCAAGTCATAACACGTGTCACCTGGAATCCAACGGTCAGTGCAGTCCTTCTTCCCATCAGATACCTCTGCAGCCTGGTTTTTACCAGCAGGATTTCTATCAGCCTTCTGGTCTTCTGAGCTCTGACCAGAATCTCCAAAACAGACCTCCCTAAGCCACTCCAGCTCTAATTTTTCAGCTAGTATCTCCAAACCTTTCCAAACCCTTCCCACAAGCCATTCCCAAAGGCTCCTGAACCACATGGTCATTTATGGTTATGGCAATGACCCCACTTCTCTGGTACCAAGTTCTGGATCAGTCAGAGCTTACTAGAGATACATATAATACAAGATGTACAAATGTAAAAGAAATTACAAGATTGGCTTATGAGGGTTAGCCACAGAGCTGGATGAGGAAACATGCAGAGAGTGTCTACACAACAGAGACTGAAGGTTCCAGTCCAAGGTCTGGAGTTCACTGCAGTGGGCTGTGCAAGTCCATATCAGGAACCCAATAGTTCTGCTATGCAAACTCAAAGAGTCTAAGATGGAGAGTTGAAGAGTCTACACCAGAAGGTGAAGACTAGAGCTCCTCCAAGGAACAGAAGCAAATGCATCCTTCCTCATTTCCCCTTACTACTATCCAAGGGATGGGCTTCCCTAGGGAGGATCCTCTACACCCTGGAGTGCAGATGAGCCACTGAGAATTGCTGAGCAACTCAGTTAAGCTTCTAAACTTCTCAAATTGACACTATCAATCAACCATTACAATCCTTGTCAACTTGGCAACCAAACATAGCTATTTAAACCAGTCTCCAAATACAAAAACAAGCTTATAATTATGCCTACCATGTTTTAACTATCCTGTACACAAACAGAAAAGCATTAATTCCCTTGGCAGAATACAAGGTAAGTTTTCTTTGGATGATTACTCCTATCATTTCATAATTTGAACATTATAACACAAGTTTAACAAGTTTAACTATCCTTATGAACCAATATTAAGTCTATCAACACTATCTCACATTAGAAACATTAACAGAAACAATACAATTATAGCCCTCTTTTCTGTAGCTGATCATGGGGTCATAGCTGGTATTTAGAACTATTTCTTTCACTACACTATTCTTTGCACTATTCCATTCTTTTGGCCTTAAGCAAGTACCATCAGCAAGTACCTGAGCAGGTCTTGGTTCTTTCCCTGGTGAGGTGACACATACCTTTATCCCTGAAGGCTCTCCACCGTTTGTCATTCTGCCTGGATTTGGTTGCTGTAGTTTCTCATTTATTTTAATAACAAGGCGTGGTAATACTAAGCAGTGCCCTAAAGGAATGTCCTGCTCTCCAAGTATATTCTTCCTTTCTTCCATTGTGTAGTAGTAGCCCAATTTCCCCTTGATAGTGTGGTTCAGTCACCCCTGACAACACTGTGACTGCCTTTTTAGCTCTTATCCTCAGAAGCATGACCCTTAATCCCAGCATTGCACTATAATCAATCACACACTCTAATTCAGCTGCTACCTCCAAAAAAACCCGCTATGACTACATGAGGCTTTGAGGGGACATCTAGACACAACCACAAGACTATATTTAAAAGCTGTCACCTTTAGTGCATTTTAACATGAGAATTTTCCTTGTTAATATTTTTCAAAATGCTATTGGTTATTATATCCTTTGGATTTTTCCAGATAAATAGAATCATTTGAACATTTTTATGAGAAATAATTTAAAGATCATAAAGTTTATCTATTTAAATAGATTTACTGCTCTATATAATCTTTAAAAAGTAGCCATCACTATAGCCAGATTCAGTACACATTTCATCATCCCAAAAAGAAATTCTGTACCTATTCTTATCTCTCTCCACTTCCCTCTCCCAGACATAAAGAAGCACTAATACACTTTCAGACTTAAATGAGCTTTCAATTCCAAGACATTTCATATAAACAGAATCATGTATTATGTGGTCTTTTGTGACTATCTTACTTAGGGATAGAAAAAGAAAATCAGTTATTCATGTCAGGACTTATTTTGGGGTGAGTTCTATTGCTCTAAATTCATATTATCTTCTCAATAAAAACTATAATGTGTAACTTTACATTAATGTTACTACCTCATTAAAATTCTCATATTTTCTCCTTGTGATGTTCCAAATTGATTTTGATGCAACCAAGCACCCTTCTATAAAAAAAGTGCAGCAATCTCTTCTTATTAGAGTCTAGGATCTTACATAAAATGAATGTACCAACAGATAATTTTTGTTGAAAGCACTTATCTGGATACAATTTGGTTTATCAAATTTCTGAAATCCTCTTACTGCACATGCACCACAGAAACAAGCATCCAGGGGTTGAAGAAGTGCAAGCACAAAACCTTCAACTCTCTCAAACAAACAGTGCCTCTGGAGCACCAACACAGGTGGAATTGCAGATCCCAGACATTATCACCGGTAAATAAACCATTACAGAACAAACAGGTGCACTTAATCCAAAAGGACACTAGAGCTGATAAGTCAGACTTTCTTGGCTAGCATCCCTAGTACTTTTCAATATGGCTTTCAGACAAAGCCATTTATAGTAATACCAATGGGTCTCCATTTATTACTGTCAACGTAATTCTTATACTACAGATTCTTACACTAAGATGTTCACCTTATATTTTCTATCAAATATTTCTAATACGTAAAGTAGCCTTCAGTTTTTATATAGTGACTTACATCTGATCACTAATTCTCATTTCTTTTATTCACTTTTAGTTGTATACAGTAGTCTGAAAGTTTCTATCTCCTATATATTTGTAGTTATATTCAATTTTTCAATCTAATGTTGGGCATTTATTTTCTTTTTCTTTTTCATTAGACATCTCAATATCCAGCTGAAAGTGTATAACTTTTCTCCCTCTAAGAACACATTCTTAACAATTTTGTTCTTTGATTTTTTAAATCTTGATTTCTATTTTTTTCTTACACACATTTTTTTCAGTATTCCATTATTTCTTACATATGGTAGATTTTTGAATGTTTAGTTCATTTATTTTATTCTAGCTTTTTTATTACTACTTATGGTATTGTGATTCATAATAATAAATATATACTTTAGTCTTCTTCCCTATTTCTTGACACACAGTACCAAGAACCCTAGGAATCTTCGAAATTCTGTTTTTGTGCATGCTAAAGAGATGACTGGTGGCAGGAGGTTCTGAGATGGGGGCTAGTCCCAGAGAACCCACCTCTGAACATTCAAGGAAAGGGGATGAAGGCTGAGTCGTCCATCAGTGGCCAATAATTTAATTTATCATGCATATGTAATGAAGTCTTCATAACAACCCAAGAAAACAGAGTACAGTGAGTTTCCAGGCTAATGAACACAAAGTTTCTTAGAAGGATACAGAATTTCCACATTTTCTGATTTTCATTTTGGTCTAAAATTACAGAGAAGACTCAACTTACCTAAGTTACTAGACTTTTTTTTCCCTGATATCATTTTTTATTAAATTTTGGTATCATTGAACTATTATAACAAAACATGGCCTTTTTTGAGCAATCTACTTAAGTTTTCTTTTTTTCTCTCTCTTTCTTAACTCAAATAAAGATTTATGTAGCTCACAGTTGTAAAGACTGAATGTCCAAATACCATGGTTCTGAATGACTCTTACCTAACAGGCTCTTACCTAAGAGCCCTTTGGATGCATCACACACCAAGATTTACTTTTCAGCTTAATGTATTATAAAAATGTTTCATGAAGTTTTAGGATGAAGATGGTTCTCTATTTACACAGCACAAATGTCAAATGTATTACAGAAGTAACTGAAGTCCCTTACTAATCTGCCAAAATTTGGAATATATGATAAAATTGTATTCTATCTTCTTTTCATCTCTTTTTGACTAAGATGATCACCTATTTGGTTGTAATGTTCTTTATTGAATAACTGCTCACTGCACTCTTTGTGAATCATAAATTACCTATTAAATTACCCTCCTGTGCCTCTTACCCTCTGTACCTCTTTTTTTTTTTTTTTTTTTTTTTTTTTTGGTACTGGAAATCGATCTCAGGACCCTGCTGGCATTTAGCAGGCAGTTGCTGTGCCACTGAGCTATATCCCAGGCCTCTCCTGTACCTCTTGCTTCTTTGATTTTACTGTATCTTATGATAAGATCAAAACTAAAATCTTCTGTTTTTTTAATCTATATAACCCTCAGACATCATTAATTTTTTTATTTTTAATATTACTGAGTCATTTATTTTAAATATGTACACAGAATATGTAATTGGAAATGGAGATTTTTCAGGCTGAAAATTTTTATCTTGTTTAGGAAAATTAACAAAAACTCAGAAATAAAGCAAAAAAAAATGAATTCATCTAATTTCAATATAGTACCATAGGACACTATCTAAAAAGCTTGCCTCAGAATTCTATGCCTCCTGATCTAGCATTTGACTTCAATATCTGTTATGAGCTCTATTTGACTTAATATTTACTATTCATTTGAGCCCAAATGAATATGACTTACAAAATTAACAAAAAAAATAAATGACATGTAAATGACTTGTGTCTAGTCGAAATATAAATGAATTTTGTCTATAAGGAGAAGATGAATACAAAGGTGTATCTTTTCTGTCTAGAGAACATAACTCATTTTTCACTTTGTCCATCTTATTCATTATTCTTTTCATTTGCACCGATTGTATGCATATGTTTTTCAACTTCTTAAACCACCTCTAAACAAGCTTTGTCAAATTGCTAAGTTCTTTTATTGTTTAAGTACATGTTCACTTTTTTAAAAATAACTTTGTGCTTAACATGAAAAGTGCACTTTGACACTTTTTTACTAAGAAATTTTATCATCTTATTTTGTAGTTTTTGATTTTCATGCTGTTTTTGCTATGTGCTCTTTAGTACCCTGTCTTTTGTCAAATGGAGTTGATTTATCATATGGCTGTTTTATATAGTATCACAAAATGAATTTATTAGGAAGACATGAGTCATCTCACAGGTAGGAAAAATAGGAACCCACAAAGAAGCATAAACAAAAGAGTGGCAGGAAACACAGCTGAGACTTTGCTGCCAAGACCGTCTCTGTGACATACCACCACTAGACAATCACCAGCCTTTGAAGAGTATCACCCAGAAGGCATCACTGCTGCCTCCACCACTAGCATGTGAGGGTGCTGACGCCTGTCACAACACACAAACCCAAATTCCTTCCATTTTTCTGAGTTACTCTCTAGCATTCTAGGCCCACACTAGAATATTCACTTGGCCATTCATTTTGAAGAAAAATTCATCCAGTTAAAATTTTAAAGTATTTAGGTAAAATATTTTTATTTCATATAGTCAATGCTTGAGTATCGAGTTCCTACAAGTTTTTCATATTATTTTCTAGACTTGTACATAGATTCACACAAATACACAGAATTAGACCTTTATTAATTCTATGGAAGAGCTTTACCTGGGCCAAGGCCATCATGTCCTATAACAATTTTGTACAAATCTCCAAGGTGCACAGCTTCTAAGAAGAAAGTATCAGTCTATAACCAAACCAAAAAATATAATTAGATCTGGACAATAACTCTGACTTCCACCCAGAGCATAAATTAAGTTGTACTAAAAACTGATTGTGAAAAATTCATTAAGCGAATCTGTCTATATTCAGAACTTACGATCAAAACAATAATGTTAATTTATAGTATACAAAGTAAGTTTTCAAATTTATCCTTCCTTTTATTGCAAGTCTTTGAGAGCATACATTTGGGGACCTTCTATAAATATATATTTAAAATAATCATACTATAAATGTAATCAGTATAAAATATTCTAAAAGTTTACACTCATTTTGATGTAAACAACTCTAATCTATCATAGGATAGCAATTTTTATGGGCTATATGAAAACTAATGCTTCTAATGTACTATTAAGATATTAATATAAAAAGTACTACACTTTGTCTAGAGTCCTAAATATGTTGCCAAAGCAAAATGAACCATGGTGTGCTGCAATGGCTTATATACTTAGAATAAGGTTAAAGTAAGGAACATATAATTCTTCTGCTAAAATTCTAAGATAATGCTTTACATTTCAATGCACATATATATATATATATATACACATATATAGCATTATATATTGAAACATTATCAAGAAACAAACCTTTGCATTGTATAATGTCCCATACATTTAAGAACATTTTCACCTAAATTTTATTTTATCCTCAAAAATTGCTTGGTATGAAAAAAATTTTTCTATAGAATAGAAAGGTCAGACACAGATCCAGGATTACAACTCATCTTATTTGACACATGATAAGACAAGTTTCCTTTAGAGGCACTCTATATCAGTATGAAAAAAATAAAAATTTTGCATACATGTATCAATATACCAAAATAAATCTCATTATTCTGTATTGCTAATATGCAATTAAAAAGAATATAAGTAATGAGTAACAAAACCATTACCATTCATTAACAACAACAACAACAACAAATTCTTCCCATTGCTGGGAATAGGTTCACAGATAACACTACCATTCTTTTATCCACTAGGCAGAATTGTTAGAACAGGGCATATTTCTATGCAACAACAGAATATATTACCAAAGAATCATATTAGTACACTGTTTATAATGATACCACAGTAAGCTTTAAAGGAAAAGAGAAAACATACAATGAAAATATCCTGGAATTACCACAACCTATGTAGTACTTTTAATATTCTTACAGATGTATGAAATAAACAATTACAAAAGATCAATTCCCTTGAAGAAAAATCACAAAACTTGCTGAGAACCTGAGAAAATAGTACCCACATCAAAATAAGTAAGAAAAGTGGAGACACACTCATGTCACATGTCATATAATGGAGACAGTGCTGAACAATCCGGAGGGATCCCCAACGCCCAGCTTTTCCCTTAGGACCACAAATGTGATGCCCTAGCTTTAGTGATTGCCACCTAAGGGACTGGGCTCTAAATCAGCTACCCTGAGAGCAGATGGGACTTACATTTACGAATCCTGAGGCCACAGCGCACAACGTAGCTGTCTGTCTGAACTCAGTGTGGTACGCAGGGGAAATGACTGAGTATCTAGTTTTTCCCTGAAACGATCTGATGACACACTTTCCCAAATGCTGCCTGAAAGCCAAAGGAGCTGGTAATCAGCAAACTGGGAACCTGAATAAGCATGGGTATTCTTCCCTTGATTCTGCTTTTATTTTTATTCCTCACTCCAGTAACAAAACCAAGTCTCCTGTTTCTCCCAGAAAATACATTGTCCACACACCAATTACTCAAACTTGGGACAACTCCTACCCAAGGGATTGACTGCTAAATCTCCTAGCTCTAGAAGCTGATGACACCAGGCATTTGTTATTACCCTGGGAATAGGGTAATAACAGAGAACAAATAAGTGGTTGTAAATAGGCAACTGAAGCACTTCCATTGGCTATCTCCCCTAGCTCACTGCAGAACAAGGGGGAAAAAAATAAAAAACAGCTTCTAGTTTCTCAAAAACACCTGGCTGTTGTCAAGCTTTAGATTGCATACGGGAGTGGACAGAAAAACCAATCAATAGTCAACTGAGTACCAGGATGGGCATATGGATATTGACACCCCTCTTCCCCTGACTTGCTCCAGAAATAGCACCAAGACTCCCACTAACTTCACCTGCCGCTCAGAGCTAACAGGTCCAGACAACTGGGAGTAATAAAAAGCCAAGCAATGAGCTGAAAGTGTGTGGTCTTTATAGTCTAGCTATTTACCACAGACCCTCTCCTGGACTTAATGCAGAGAGGGTAAGAGATAAATTCCAGCTCCCAGGTTCTCCCTATGCAGAGAAGAAATTAGACCACATATTCAGCATCCCATCTCTCAAGGGACTGGATTCTATCCTACCTGTTCCATAGCACTGATGGACTTACCATAACCTAATTTCTTAGGATCTACTCAAAACAAAGACAGCAGTTTGAATAAACATGAAGGTTTAAGAGACACACCTATCTGTGATCAGGTTCCCTGTTGAGGTTCACTTCCTACATGAAGCCAGTTTGACAATACTAGGAGTAGTATTACCTAATGCATAGACACCAATACAGAGACTGAAGGAAAAATAAAGAAACAGAAATATATTCCACACAAAATAATAAGATAAATCAGGAATCAATCTTAATTAAATGGAAGCAAGGGATTTAATCAACATGAAATTCAAAGTCATAAAAATATTAGATCAGAATCAATGAATTGGCAAAATAAGACCCTCAACAAAGAGCTGTAGCCAGGCATGGTGGCACACTCCTATAATTCCAGCACTCAAGAGGGCTACGGTAGGAGGATTGTCACAAGTTCAAGACCAGCTTGGGGTACGAAATGAACCCAAGGCTAGTCTGAACTGCACAGCGAGACCCTGTCTCAAAAATGACAAAGAAAGAGAGAGAGAAAGAGAAAGAGAAAGAGAAAGAGAAAGAGAAAGAGAAAGAGAAAGAGAAAGAGAAAGAGAAAGAGAGAGAGAGAGAGAGAGAGAGAGAGAGAGAGAGAGAGAGAAAGAGAAAAACACAAGTGAGCTATAAATGTCCAGAGAAGAAGGAAGTCAGGGAAACAACTGATGAGCCAAGTAAGAATTTCAATAGAAGAGATTCAAAGTATAAAGTTTTATGATTCAAAATATATAAAGAACATCTACAACTCAACAATTAACAAAAAGAACAAATAATCCAGTTTAAAGGACAAATAATCCAGTTCAAAGGACAAATAATTTTAATTTTAAAGGCAAAGTGTTTGAATAAGTATGTTTCTGAAGATAATCAATAAGCAAACAGCCAAGAAGTATATGAAAAATGCTCAACATCACTAATTATTAGAGAAATGCAAACCAAACCTACTTATACCATTATTCAAAAAAAAATTGGCAAGGATGTAAAGAAAATAGAACCCTATACATTATTAGTGAGACCATAAAATGGTGCAACTGCTATGAAAACATACAGTGGTTTTTCAAAATAACAAACTATCATATGACCTATCAATCCCACTTCTGGATATATATCCAAAACTACTGAAGGAATAATTTCAAAGAGATATTAGCACTCTCGTGTACACAGCTGCATTATTTATAACAGTCAAGAGGGGAGGCAACTTAAATATTAATGGATGAACTGATTGACAGACTGTATATACACAATAAAATATTGCTCTTAAAAGGGAAGAAAAGAAAATCATGTCACATAGAACATGGATGAATCTTGAGGATACTATGCTAGGTAACAAAAACAAAAACAAAAACAAAAAAACAATTACTGCATCATTCCACTTATGTAAGGTTCCTAAAGTAGCCAAATTTACAGAAACAGAAGGTAGAGACTGAAGAAGGATGGAAACAGAAATTGTAGAAAACTATTATTGAATTGAGTAGACGCCAGTTTTGGAAGAGGAAAAATCCTGAAGATCTATTGCACAAAAAATGAATACAGGAGCTTCTCAACTCCCAACATAATGGGTCAGAGCCCACTAAATCTACTGTGAGTTTAAGGTACTGTACATTGAAAACACACTTAACCTTTCCTAACCTACTGAACATTGTATCTGAGCAAAACTGTGTCCTGTAGCAAAGTTGCTGTTTATTCTCATAATCACTTGGCTGACTGAGAGCTGAAGCTCCTTGCTACTGCTTGGCAATGTGAAGGAGTATCATACTGCATATCACTAGCTTAGAATATCAAAATTCAAAATTCATGGCATAATTTCTACCCATAGCATATTGCTTTCACATTGTTTTTTTCCTAAAGTTGAAAAGGTGTAAGTTAAATGGTACCATCTGTATACTTAACACTATAAACAATACACTTAAAATTCTACTTAATAAGCAGTTTAAAATGGTTTGTATGAGTTTATGTGTTTGTACCACAATTAAAATATTTAAAAAATCACACAAATGACTTGTTTACTTACTTGTCCTCTTAAAAAATTACAGGAACTCTTTGATTTAAATAGCAGTCTGGATCCCGTGTCTCCCTTTTCCCCACAGATAGAAATGTAGACATTTGCTTCTGTTCCAGCATTCCATAGCTCACCCGTTGCCACACACACTTCATATACTGTCACTGGCAACAAAAGAAAAATATTCCTGAGGTGCCAAACATTACACACGTGATAGAAAATTAAATACATAAATCTAAGAAAGTGTACCAGTTCCAGGTAAACTATAGTAGCACACGCCACACAGTCATTCCCACTGAATATAGCTATAAAACTTTAACAGAATGAATAGAACAACTAGATGAAGACTGAAATGAACAGTAGTGGGAAGATGAGGGAAGGAAGATCAGAATGTAAAGTAACACCAAACTTCAGTAATTTTACCATTTTTCTTCAGTGATCCCTGAGCCAGACACAATGCATGAAAAACTTGCAATCATGCACTAGAACTGAGACACAGAAGGCTCAAAAGCAGCCTTCTAGTTCTAGTTCGGGATGCAATAAAGTCCTAACACTTATAGAAGGTAAAGATATTCTGCCTCTTCCTACCACACTTATCTATTTTCTTACATCTTAGTCACTGGAAACAAGAGAACCCAGGAACCAACACTGATGGTGAGAAAGCTTTGCTCCAACAGAGTGGAGCCACCTCCACTGCTTCCTTTAGTTTCTCTGTCCTGTAACTTAGCACTAGACACAAGAAGACTAGAGAAGTACAACAGCACAACAGAGTAACTCAAACTCTCGCTTTTTTATCTAGAAGGCTTAAAAAACGATTCAGGGAACTGTAAAGGCTTTAAAAGCACAAAGAATACAAGTTCAAATTTGTAACCTAAAATGCATGAGTAGCCAAGAGCAATGCTAAAACAGAAATACAAAAATTCTCTCATAGGCTTTAAATCAAAACTAGTGTAGCATATAATAATATGTAAAATACCCAGGATGTAACCTGAAATTACTCAGAGTATTAAGAACCAAGAGAATCTCAACTCACACCGGAAGAAAGAACAAAGAGACATGACTGTCAAGATCCCACTAGTATTGCTATGCCAGTGACGATACTGAGATGACACAAGTGCTATATGATAAAGCATTTGTGATAACAAACACTACTGCAAATAACCATGAACACTCTTGAAACCAATTGAAAAACAGAAAATCTCAGTCATGAAATTTTTGAAAAAACACATACTAAACAAATCTTAAAACTCAATAATTAGCCTCAAGAACAATAGAGAAAGGAAAGTTGAAAGCACCAGTGAACTTGAAGATAAATAGCAAAATGCTTTTATTCTAGGTATCCCCTCAAAAGAATTAAAGATATATTACATAGATACATGCATACCAATGTTTACAGCAGCACAATTCATAATAACTAAATCTTGGACGCAACACTAAAGGAAGTCACATAAATTTTTGTTTTCCCAGTAAATATAAAATTTGCTTAACACTGGACTAGATGTGGTGGCATGAGCCTATAGTCCAAGCATGAGAGGCTGAGACAGAGGAAGATTATTTGAACCCAGGAGTTCAAGGCCAATCTGCATTATATTATCGAGACTCCATCTCAAAAGAATTAATATACTGTATCTACTAAGTATGAAATAGCATTGTGTCTGAAAGTATGTATGAATTAATTTTAAGATGCTTCATTGCTAATGAATGCTATTAGCTAATGCCTACAGCCAGTCATAACCTTCCTGCTAATAGGAAGTCTGACTTTAATGTTGATAATAAAATAAAACAATAGTGAAGTTTTAGTCACATCAACCAGCTCTTCCTTTAACAAAAGACTGCTTGTTAGCATGTGACACTATTAGGCAGCCTTTAACTCAGAACAGAACTTTCAGAATTGAGTCAGTCCTCTCAAAAACTGCTACTACTTGATCAACCAAGCTAGATAATATTCTAAATCCTTTTGCTGTCATTTCAACAGTGTTCATATCAAGTTCACCAGGAATACATTTCTTCTCTGTGAGCTCCTTTATTTTCTCTTACATAAGAATCAATCCCTTATCTTTCAAGGTTTTGTCATGAGGGTACAAGTCAGCCACATCTTTAGGATTGCTTGTAATTCTAATTATCTTGTTATGTCTATCATATTCCCACCTACTTCCTTTACTGATGTCTTGAACCCCTCAAAGTTATCCATGAGAGTTAAAATTAACTTCTTCTAAATGCTTGTTAATGTTAATAATTTTAACTCCTTCCAGAATCACAAATATCTTTAATGGTAGTTGAAATAAACCACTTCTAGAAGGTTTTCAATTCACTTCATCCAGATTCATCAAGGTATCATTATCCTTGGCAGCTACAGGCTTGGGAAATGTACGTCTTAAATAGTAAGAAGCAAAAGTCATACTTACTCCTTGATCCATGGGCTGCAGAATGGATATTGTGTCAAGCAAGAAAATAGTATTAATTTCATCGCATATATCCATTGGAGCTCTTGGTTCTAATGTGTATGGTCAACAAGCATATTTAGAAAGTAATCTTTTTTCCAAACAACAGGTCTAAACAGCAGGCTTCAAATATTCAGTAATTTATGTTGGAAGCAGATGTGTATTGTCATTCAGGCTTTACAGACCCCACGTGGAGTAGATTTAGTATCACTACTAAGAGGCCTAGGATGTTCACAACAGTAAATGAGCCTAGCCTGACTTCAACTTAAAGTCACCAACTGTCACGAGTCACCCTGTCCTTTAAAGCTTTGAAGCCAGGCATTGACTTCTTTTTATCTAAGAAAGAGCTAGGTGGTTTTTTCTTTATTCTCCCAAGGCCGTTTCACCTACTTTGAAAAACATCAATTAAGGGGCCGGGATTTAGCTCAGTGGTGCGCCTGCCTGGCAAGAGTGAGGTCATGAGTTCAAGTCCTCATACCAAAAAAAAAAAAAAAATCCTAACCAAATCTTCATCATAATGATCTTAGCTACATCTTCTAAATAACGGGACTGCTGCTATATCAGCACTTTCTGCTTAACCTTGCACTCTTCTGTTATAGAGATGACTTCTTTCATTAAACCTCATGAATAAACTCCTGCTAGATTCAAACATTTTTCTTGAGCTTCCACACTTGATTTTACAGAATGTAAGACAGTAGGTCTTTGCTCTGGAGCAGGCTTTGGCTTAAGAAAATGCTATAGCTGGCCTGATCTTCTATCCTTGTCACTAAATTCTTTTCATATCAGCAATAAGGGTATTTCATTCTTATCATCTGTGTGTGCTGAAGTAACACTTCTGATTTCCTTCAAGAACTTTTCCTCAGTATTCTTCCTTTGGCTAACTAGTACAAGAGGATTTAGTCAATTGTGGCTTTCAACATGTCTTCTTCACTAACCATACTCATTTTCAGCTTTTGACGTAAAGTGAAAAAAAGACATATGAGTCTTTCTTAACTCCAACACTTAGGGACTATTGCAGCATTAGCATTATGAATTCACCAAATTTTAATATGAAAAAGAGAGACATGGAGAAATGGCTGGTTGGTGAAGTAAGCAGAACATACACATTGAAGTTATTGTATGTAGGCATGGTTTATGGTGCCCCAAAGCAATTACAATAGTAACATCAAAGATCACTGACCACAAACTACTATGACAAGTATAATAACAATGAAAAAATTTAAATAATACAATAATTACCAAAACATGTCAGACACAGAATTACACGCTATTGGGAAAAGGGTACCTGTAGACTTGCTCAACACAGTATTGTCATAAACTATGAGTTTGTTTAAAAAAAACTCAATAGTGCATTAAAATGCTTGTATTTTTCTACCAAACACTTCATTCTTTCTATTTTTCAAGGTAAGTATCTAATATCACTAAAAATCAGAGGGGAAAAATGAGCAAGAGAGAACAGAGTAATAGAGGTCTATCACTTTCATGTTATTGTAATCAGAGGAACTTTAATTTTTCCATTTAAGAATTTACAAAGCAGGGGCTGTGGATTTAGCTCAGTGGCATAAGCACCTGCCTGGCAAGTGTGAGGTCATGAGTTCAATCTCTGATACTAAAAAAAACAAAAAACAGAACTTACAAAGCAAATATGCAAGATAATTGTACTTCAATCTTCCCAATTAACAATAAATTCATTCAGGGGTCAACCATATAAACTGAAACACAAAGAAGTTTTTTTAGAGCTTTCATAGGACATCACCAAGACAGTATAAAAAGAAGCCCCAGACCCACATTCTCCCAGAGAGAAACTATCATAAAACAATAGCTGGAAAAAAAAACTTTTTTCAGAACAGCAGATATCAGGTTAAGAGGGGTTTTGGTATTTGCAAAGTTTGGTTTTTGTAAATGTTCTGGGTTTGGTTTGGGGGGATGTTTTGTGGGATTCTGGTTTTGTTTGGTTGGTTTAGTTGGTTTTTGATTTTTGTGCAGGGTTTTGTACCCTTCTTCTTCTTCTTCTTCTTCTTCTTCTTCTTCTTCTTCTTCTTCTTCTTCTTCTTCTTCTTCTTTTGTTTGATGTTTGTTTCGAGACAGGGTCTCACTAAATTGACTAGGCTAGTCTTGCAATTATAATCCTTCTGCCTCAGTCTCACAGAATGCTGGGATTACAGGCATGCACCACCATCCCGAACCAGGTAAAAGGTTCTTGCAAACCAAAAGGTTCTGTTCCAAAAGCAAGAAGAACCTTGTTGAAGCCAGTAGAAAAATTTACAGCACTTAATATGCCTACATGCCTCCCTAACTCCAGTATATACATCACAACCAAGTTGGTGTACACATCAATAGAGTTAAAGATAAACATCACATCCTTCATTAAAAAACAAAGCAAAACTCAAAAACTTAAAAGAAAACCACTTCAAAATTATAAGGGATATATATGAAACACCTTCAACTAACATAACATTCAATGGTGAAAGATTGAAAGCTTTTCCTCTAAGACAAGAAAAAAGAAAAGAATATCTGTTCTAGACACATTAATTTAGTATGGTAGTAGAAGTTATAATGAAAGTACTGAAGGAAGATTATATTTAAAGAAGACATTTAAGGCTGGGGATTTAGCTCTGCAGCATAAGCGCCTGCCTGGTAAGCACAAGGTCACGAGTTTGATCCCTGGCACCAAGAAAAAAAAAAGATATTTAAGTAAGAAGAAGTAAAATCATCTGTTTGCAAATGACATGTAGAAAACCCTAAGGATTCATACACACACAAAAATATCTTAAAACAACAAAACCAACACTACTCAAGGTTGCATCATTTTGCACTAACACTAAACAATCCAAAAAGGAACTTAAGAAAATAAGCATGCTAGAGAAGACAAGATGGCCAATCAGTGGGAAACAAAATACAAAGCCTCCCGGGAGAAATAACTCATATGCCAGAATAAAACACCCTGGAGAGACCCAGACAGAGGGAGATGGATCCTCTTGACACAGGAAGAAATTAAAACATAAAAAAGCTCATCAAATACTTCGGGACTACAACTGAAACAGCTAAAAATTATGGGACACAGCGTTTTCATGGTGACCCACCAAGTGTGCACCAGTTTGAATCCATGCCGGCCAGCAGAGCCACCCAAACTCATTCCCGCCGCCACTCACAGGACGCACAGCAGCACTGAAGTCGGGGGTTGGTGAACCCAACTGAGAGTGGAGCCAGCGAAGGGACCTTCATTAATCCACAGTCAGTGCTGGGAATGAGATGCCCCCCAACATGGGAAGGGCACGAGCAGGTGGGTGACATGTTGGAATTGGGCAGGAGGAGCCTGAACTGGGAGTGACAGTGACTTCAGTTGGTTACTCCCTCCCCAGAACAGATTCATGGGATTTTCTTGGACTGGGCCGTGTCCCTGGCGGGGAACCAATGAACTGTCCCAAATCGATTCCCTGTGCCTAGCAAGCACTAACTGGGTGAAAGGCCCCTGATGTTTGGTTGGCCCAGTGGGGAGGGGCAGGCAGGAGAGGGCAGAGTTCCCTCACCAGCATGCTTCAGAGGAACCCTGACCAACAGGGAAAGGGGCTGGGACCTACACTGTAACCTTGTGGAGGAAGCCAAGGCCATGACAGAAGAGAGAGTCAGGAGGAGGCCCCTAGCCCAAAACCCTGAGAGCACTGAACCAGGAGAAGGAAAAACAAGGGAGACTGAGGGCGGCAAACACACAATATCAGACATGGTTTCAATGGACATTAAGAGATATCTTCGGGACTATGTAGACGAGCTCAAAACTGAAATATTAAATCAGGTAAAGCAAGATATGAGTAGAGTAATAAAAGAAATGCTCTCAGGAAGCATCTCTCAGGATGATACAGAAGGGAGGAACACAAAAAAAGGAGAGAAACATTTGATAAAGAATATAAAGAAAATATAGACTATATGAAGCAGATTCAAAGAGACTACCAGGAAATTAAAAACTCCATTGAAAGCTAGCAAAATGCCTTAAAAGAAACTAAGGATAGACTATCAAAACTTGAGGACAAGTTTGCAATGTGTGAGATGAAAGGAAAGATCTCTTAAAAATAACAAGGAAACAGGCAGTAACAATACAAAGACTAGAAGATGACAAGAGAATCTACAATTTAAGAATAAGAAATGTGAACAAAGAAGCAGGAATACATACAGGCAAATTACAAAGGCTATTCACAGAAATAATTAAGGAAAATTTCCCAAGCATGGGAAAAGAAAATGACATTCGGTTGTGTGAGGCATACAGAACTCCAGCCACCTACAACCAAAACAGATCTACGCCCAGACATATAATAATCAAGATGCCAGAAATTCAATATAAAAAAAGAATATTAAAAGCCATCAGAGAAAAGAAACAGATTACTTATAAAGGTAAGCCCATCAGAATCACGGCTGACTTCTCGACACAGACCATCAGATCAAGAGGAGCTTGGAGCAAAGTATTCCAAGCCCTGAAAGAGAATAACCTCCAGCCCAGATTGATGTACCTTGCAAAACTGTCACTAGAAGTTGATGGAGAAACAAGATGCTTCCATGACAAAGAGGAACTGGGGGAGTTTGTGACCACCAATCCAACCCTACAGAGAATCCTGAAGGACATTCTAGAGAGACAGAAAAAAAATACCAGGATTTTAGGAACAGTGGCAGAAAGGCCTCAATGAGTGGGGCAGGCAGTAGAATGAAGGAGAAAAGTAGACAAACAAAGGCAGGAAAATAGCATAGCAGAAATGAGGCAGAGAAGGATAACTAGAAACTCTAACATAGATGGCCTTGATACACTATATTGTTAATAGTGCACCAGGATTTAAAACCCACATTACTCACACTACTCTGCTTAGATATAATATATTCTGTTCCAGTCATTCTACCTGTACTAGATTTGAGGGCACAGACAGTAATCCCGAAAATAACAGGATATAGTATGGTAATCATCCTTAATTTCCTATTAACTTAATCTAAAACTCTGTAAAACCTACACTGTTTTACCATGATTAATCGTAATAGAATCTGGTTTGTTGGATTGCGGTTTTATATTGATAGATTTTATTCAAAGCTGTTATGATCAATAGTATCACGTCCGAGAGTATAGGCAACTGCACTTAAGATGACAAGATCCACTAGAATATGCACTATGGTTTGATTATTACCTGCCTTTGAAGTTTTACACTGTCTACAATGCTTTATTTTTACTACTATTATTATTTACTGCTATACTCAATTATACTGCTATATTCAATTATGCCTGATGATATAGACATTCTATTGAAGATAATAAGAAACAACACAGTAATCATTGTAGATCACCTTGTACTATGGTTTTATACGACATTTTGGTTTCATGTTTTTATAGGAATTTGTTTTGTTTTGTCTTGCTAAGTTTTGTTTTTCCCTCTAATACAGAAAGTATAGAAATACATGCAGAGATTCATGCATGCATAGCTGTTTACACTCTCACTGTTTGACTGTCTACTTTGTATGCTTTAATTTTGTAACTTGAGCAACTATTTCTAAGAGGACAATATGTAATTTATCAACTAGTGATTTCTTACTGTTTATCTTTTTTTTTTTTTTTTGGAATTCTGTATTACCTCTACCATTTACTTGCTTTTTTTTTCTCTTTAAATTAAAAAAAAAATCAGTCTTCAAATCCTCAGACATGATATTTATTTAGGTATTATTTACTTTATCTCAGTAAGATTTTAAAGCTTTAAGTTTATAGAAATACATGTAGAGACTCATGCATGTGTAGTTGTTTACAGTCTCACTGTTTGAATATCCACTTTGTATGCTTTAATTTTTTAACTTGAACAACTATTTCTAAGAGGACAATATCAACCAGTGATTTCTTACTGTTTATCTTTTTTTTTAATTCTGTATTATCTCTACCCTTTACATGTTTTTTTTCTCTTTAAATAAAAAAAAGAAAAGAAGCATATTAACAATAGCCTGAAAAAGGCAAAGTACTGTACTTAGAACTAAATTTAACCAAGTCAATAATTAAATGCTTTTATGCTGAAAAGTTAAAAATATTGTTAAAAGCATTAAAGAAGATAAAATAAAGACATCTTTTTATTTATGAACTACACTGTGAAAATGTCCACATACTCAAAGTGATCTACGATTGAACATAATCTCTATCATAATCTCAACAATATTTTTAACAGAACTTTTCTTAATACTGTTCTAATATTCATATGGAAAGTCAAAATAATCTTGAAAAAAATGCAGTGGTATTAGCATGAACATGTATAGACCAGTAGAATATAATAGAACAGAATAGAACAGATAGCCCAAAAATAAACCTGCAAGGACATGGACAAATGATTTCAAAGCAGTGCCAAAACCACACAATGAAGAACAGACAGTTTCTTCAACAAATGGTGTTGGGCAAATTGGATGTCCACCTGTAAAAATAATGATGTTGGGCCCTTATCTTATAAGGTATGATCAACATATGGTGAATGTTTAAATTTTAAAAACGTATTATAGTAAAAAAACACCTTGCCATTAATTCTTCCCAAATACTCCCTCTCACTTATTCTAGTGTTCTCTGCTATTTTCTGAGCCAGCCCTGGAAGTTCTTTTTGAGTATTTTTATAATATATGATGAAAACTATGTTGGATGCTGCTGCCAACTGCCATCCAATGACAAGGAAGGCTCATAAAAACATTACAATGCATCCTCACCCATCTTATCTATCAGATCTGTACTTTGAAACTTCTGGGTTTTTCCCAAGTCAAAATGACCATGTTACTGTAAGATTTTTCACAACAGTCAAGAGGTAGAATCAACCAAAATGTCTATTGCCACATAAGCACAGAAACTGTGGCATATACATACCAGAGGATATTTTAAAGTCTTTAAAAAGGAAGTATTTTTACATGCAACACCATGACTGAAGGTCAAGGACACTGTGCTAAATGAAATAATCAAACCACAAAGGATAATAATGGTAGATTAAACTCAATTGAAGTACCTAGAGCAGTTAAAATTTCAGAAACACAGAGCAGAAATGTTGTTGCCAAGAGCTGGGTAGTGGGGAAGACAGATTACCATGTACAGATTACAAAATTTCAGCTTTGAAAGCTGCAAAAAGTCATACATATCTTTTGTAAAACAATGTAAATACATTTAACACTACTGAATAGGATAGTTAAAAATGTTTAAGGTGGCAAATTTAATGTTTGTGTTAGTCACCACAATAAAAACTAAAAATTGCAAATAATAGCTCACAAAAATTAGGAGAGGCCACTTTTGCTGTTTTTAGCAACTCTTCTCTCCTTTAGGAATAAAGGTCTACAATTACCAAGATTTTTTTCAGGTACACACAGTAGTATATTGATAAAATAGTATAATGCTTGGAATTCCTCTTGCCTTACAAGACTAACACTCTTCATGGACTGAAAAAAAAAACAAAATACAGTTTATGTAGTTTTCAGTTTTGTATAGTTACAGTTAATGTAGTTTTCCTTCTTTCTACACTCAGACTGCCTCTACTATCTACTTCTAGGGAAGGCCTTTGCTTGACTATAATGACATCATTTCAGACACAAAATCAATCATTGGGCTGGGGATTTAGCTCAGTGGTGTAAGCACCTATCTGGCAAAAGTGAGGTTTGTGAGTTCAATCCCCGGTACCAAAAAAAAAAAAA
Organism: Hydrochoerus hydrochaeris; assembly: GCA_004027455.1. Taxonomy (NCBI): domain Eukaryota; kingdom Metazoa; phylum Chordata; class Mammalia; order Rodentia; family Hydrochaeridae; genus Hydrochoerus; species Hydrochoerus hydrochaeris. The sequence goes on from PVLA01011259.1 coordinate 26,170, forward strand.
ATCAATCATTACTACAACGTTATTTAAACATATGGCTAGAGCTAGTTATCATTTACTTTATCTTCCACGGACCTAGCTATCCAAAGACTTATCAAGTTTATAGAAAGCACATGACACCTTATAGTAAAGACTATCAATGTAGAAAGACTGAAAAGAGAATTTTTTAATAATAAGTACCAAACACTACAGACATGACAAAGAAAACCAGTATGCACTTGCAGAACACGTCTCTTTGGATAAAAATGTAGTAGTTAAAATGGGGAAACAAAAAACTAAAAATGGCCCCTGTGTCATTACTAACAATGAGTAGGATCAGAGTGAATGGAGAGTTTCTGACCTCAAATAAAGCATGAGAGCTGGTGAAGAAGAATTATAAGGACAATGCTTTTAGGTGATGAGAAAAGTGTTTAAATGGTGAGAACAATGCTCATTAAAGCATCACTCTGTGCTAAGTAGGGCTATTCATGTCTTCTGAAAGATATCCTAGCCTCAGAAACTTAAGAATTATTAATATACCTTATTTTAAAGATACAAAGGAACTACAAGCCAGTGAAAATGTTTTACCAGACTCTGTTCCCTCAAAAATTATACAAATTGATATATACCTAGCCTAATGTTAGATGTTATGATACTGCAGAGATCTCTATTTTTAGACAGTATCTGTATTATTTTTTCTTAGAAAACTGATATATCACATTATGGTAAAACACAGCCTAGATTGAGTAAAAAATTATTTTTACCAGTTACTCATTTAATAATTCTCATATGGCCTTTTCCCATTGCCTTCCAAATTAGAGATTAGTAGACTCAAGAGCAACAGCTGCTAGAGACAAATTCATTGAGTTCACAGGTTATTGAATAGTCACTATCCAACCCTGCGTATGATAATCCACAGCCTCGCCTCAGCTGCACCTATGATAAGACTTGAACACTCTCTGCTCCTGGCCACACATTTAGAAAGTGACTGAACAGTTGGGTTTTCAGTTCATGATCAAAGAGATACATTTTCAAAACTAAGGAAGAGCCTGGCAGGAAAAGTACACGTTAACTTGCATTTCTTAGCCCTTTACTTAATTTAACACTCAATTTTCTCCTGACCTTCAAAGAACTAATTTATTGTTTTAATTGAGAAGCATTTCAGTTGATCTTCCTACAGGACTGTGATAAGAACATATTCCTAAAGATCAGCATAAGAAATGATTGAAAAACATTTAGATGCAGCTACTAAGCCATCAGAAGTAACTGAAAGAAACTAGTAGTTCTTAATCACTCATTCATTCATTCACTTATTCAACATGCACTGATTTCGTTGCCTATCCTACAGCATTTAGGAAAACCAGTTTTGTCTGTCCTGCCCATGGCTGGATCTTCCTACCTGGAAGGATGGGTTGTCCTTTATTTAAAAGAGGAAATTCTCGGCATATTTCCCCATCCTCTCGATCTTGTGCCAACCATCGCTGAACATGTATGTAAAACCCTTTTCCAGAATTCATGTTCTGTAACTGTATCTGCAACAGAAACACTACTTGCAAAAAAATATTTTATCAGAGAGTTGAATAAAATTTTATCCAAGTCTGCCTCTTAGCTCAGAACATTTTACTTTTTAAATATGAGAAATTGCTAATTACCTGACAAAAAATAGTTTAAATTCCTTTACTTCCATCTTCTCCACTTTGAAATTTTTCTATTAATTTCTCTATTCTAAAATGTTTAAATCAAAATGCTAATAACCTCCAAATTTTTTTCATTAATAATCTTCTGTTTAGGAATAAATTTTAGTCTTTAGAAATCTATCATTTCCCAGTTTCAACAATTTAAAATAAATTTTAAGTTTACTGTTAAATTGTAATAATATTATCATAAGGTTAAATTTCATATATTATAGATGTAAACTAACACACTTCTCAGATCCTTAATTAGGAAACAATAATTATTTATTTGGAAAACTATTATACCAATTATATTTAATCCATTTACCTTGGAGTTAAATAAATGTTACCAAATTCTAGTAGGAACTTAAAAAAGTCAAAAACTTCTTAAAAGTAGAAATGATGTTTCATAAGAAAAGTACTACTATTTCTTTTAAAAACTTCAGTGAAGTGTTATTTTACCTATTAAATTAACCTTGATTTTGTTAACATGTTCTAAATCAGAGATTTTCAACTTTAATGTGTTTAAGAAATTGAATTGCTAAAAAGTGTATTTCCATAATGACACCTACTAAAGTCTATATGTGTATATTTATAACCAGTTTTAAGCATACTCTCTAGAGCTAGTCATTTTTTCATCAATAGTGCAAGTATATCAAGAAGCTATTTGAATTTACTCAGAGTCCCTAGAAATTCTTTTCTTTGCAAAGAACTGAAAGGATGCCTGAGCTGAGGTGCTTTCTCAATCAATTAGGGATCAATTAATTGAAAGGGGCATATGATGATGCTTCTATGAGAAATGTAGTGATTTAAAAGGTTCAGGTTTGACCCCATCAACTCACTGTAGGTATGACACACTTTCCCTGAGAGATGAATTCTTAAGAGAAATTTGCATAAAATTTTGTACACACATACAAAAAGGAAGTGTTGATATATTTTTACCTCCTTACAGTGCCAGGAAGGGGACAAGCCAGAGTTGGTATGTCCAATACGCATTTTAAAGGGTGTTCCAATGTCTCCAACTGTGAGCTGCAAAAAAATCAAAGAAACATCTTTCAATGTAATTTCATGAAATCCATGAAACAAAAAGCTCCAGTTAGGACATTACATCTTGATAAGAGTCAATACATCAAGAAAGCATGAGAGCTGTAAAGATGTGCAGAACAGAGCAACAGAGCACTCAAACATATGAAGCAATTTTGTCAGTGTGTGTGGTGGGAACTAAACCCAGGACCTCACAAATGCTAAGTACATCACTAAGCCACACCCTAAACTCTATGAGACAAAATTTAACAGAACTGAATAATCAAAAAGACAGTCCACTACAGCAGTTAGAGATTTCAAAACCTGACTGTGAATAATGGATAAACAACTAGAGAGAAAGGGAGAGAAACAAAGGACTTGAACATTACATATGAACTAGATCTAACATCCATAGAACATTTCATTCAACAATCACCAAATCGTCTTCTGAAGGATTCACAGAATATTTCCCAGTGTAGACTCTGTGTATGTAACAAAGCAAATCTTAAAAATTTAGAAAGATTAAAATCATTTCAGATCATGTCATCATAACATGATGAATTGAAAATAGGTATTAGTACAAGGAAAGCCAAAACATTCAAAAACACATGTAAATTTAAACCACATATCCTTAAACAATTAACATCAAAGAAAAAATTGCAAAGAAATTAAAAACTAGCTTTACATTAAAGAAAATAGAAATAACAACATGCAATAACTGATGGAAAATAGTGCAAATAGAGCTCAAAAAAAAATATAGCCATTAACATAAAATTAAAAAGGAAGAGGGCCAGGGAATAGCTTGGTAGCTCAGTGCTTGCTTGGCAAGCATGAGGTCATGTTTGATTCCCAGTTAAAAAAAAAATGGAAGAAAAAAATCTTAGATAACCTAGTTTAATGCCATACATAATTAGAAAATAAACAGTAAACTAAACCTTAAACTTGAAGAAGGCAATGATTTTTAAAAAAGAGTAATGATAAACAACAGAAAAAAAACTCAAAACTGACAGATTTTAACCAGTCTTACTAAAGTAAAAAGAGATGATTCAAATTCAAATCGCTAAAAATAGAAATGTAAGTGGGGACATTGCTAGTGACTTTATGAAACTAAAAAGTTTTTTTAAAGTATTGTGTACAATTCTATGCCAATAAATAAAATGAGCAAATTTCTAGACACACATAAGTCAATAAATATGACTGAAGAAAATAATTATAGGCCTGTAACAAGAGTCTAGATCAGTATTCAAAAACCTGCCAACAAAGAGAAGCCTATGATCAAATTGTTTACTGGTAATTTCTACCAAATATTTAAACACATATTAAGCCTGGTTTTGTGGCACATTCCTGTAGCTCCAGTTACTCAGGAAGCTGAGGCAGGAGAACCATGAGTCCAACACAAGCCTGGATGACATAGGCAACACAAGTAGAGCCTGCTTCAAATACTAAATAAAATAAAGAAACAAGAATTATATCAAGTTATTTCAAACGCTTCAAAAAACTAGAAGATATGAGATGAGTTCCTAATTCATTCTGTAACAGAATTATGCTAATAATTCAGCCAGATGGAATGATATAACAAGAAAACTACAGACCAATACTATTACATAATACAGAATCAGAAATATGCAACAGAACTAGCAGAGTAAATTCAGAAGCACACTAAAATGATTGTAACACAGCAGGCAACAATTTAATACAGATTCCAGCAAAGTCACCCACCATAAACCTGGAGAGATTACAGAGTTGGGCACCATTCCAGGGAAGGATTGAGTGAGTCTGGGACTGAAAACTGCCACAGGGCAGCTTCACTTCAGGGTTCTCAACATTACCTTTCCAGGGTGACTGGGTGAGAGACAACCATAGGACAGCTAGAAAGAGGTCCTATGAGAGATTTGAGCCCAAAACGGGAAAGGCACTCCTCTCCCACATACTACAGCTAGAGGCCAGTCCCGGTTTGAGTTACTCAGGGTTTGCAAGTATCACTTTGAGTACTCCAGACCTCACCCTACCACCTGCAGTTGGCAGAGATTTGGGCTCTAATTTCCTCTTTCCTTATCTACTGGATGAGCAGCAATATTTTGGCTTAGACACTGCAACAGTCTGGGTAAACAAAGGGGCCTCTGGAGTGAGAGAGGGGCACATCTTGCAAAACCACAGGCAGAGAAAATCATGATTAAACAGAGAAAGATTAGACAGAGAACTGCTAGACTCTGAAATTGTGAATTCCAGAAAAGAAAAACAAACAACAGCAACAAAAAATTTCTTCACTTCCCACAGAGAAACTGGGGGAGGGGGACTCCATTTATTTCCTTTCCTCTTTCTTCTTCAATGATTTATTAGAATTTGGGGATTTCCCTTTGTTCCTTTTCACTGTTTTCTTTTTCTTTCTTTTTTCTTTTTTTCTTTTTTCCCTCTTTTTTCATTTTTCCATTCAATTTTTTTCTTATTTTTCTCTATTATTTTTTGTCATCAGTATAGTCTCAAAGTGCATCCATTTTCTACAAATTACTTAAGTTTATCTTTACCCATATTTTTAATAATGTAAGTATTAAGCTTTATTAATTTTAGATAGTTAACTATATATAATTCCTGCTGAATTCTCTCCTACCATTATTGAAGGTACAGCTGTCACATTTAGAACATATTTTCCATGTGTGATTATCTCACTTCTCTTAGTGTTCTTTTCTACGGTTAAGGGTAGTATATTATGGGTTCTTACAGTATGTCAATATTCAATTTGTCTTCCACAATACTACTGTTGCTTATTTGTTTGATATTGCCAGGATTACATAAGTGTCATCAATGGGTTTTCTCTCTATGCCACCACCCAAAGTACCTTTGTGATATTAACAATACTGTACTATAGTTCCAAAGAAATGGGTATGGGGAAGATTGCCCTGCATCCAAACCAAATTAACAGAAGTGGTCAGATAAGGCAGGAACAAAGGACTATAGTTAGCCAGACCCAAAGTGCATCACTGAGAAGCAGACAAAAAGACTTCCACACTAGCAACAAAGTCTTTAAACTGTAAGTGCCCACAAACCTCTGCACAAAAGGAAAAAGTAGCAATAATACAAACAAAACCAAATAAAACAGAAACATGAGAAAAGAAGGCAATGAAATGCCTCCCCAAACTCCTAGTTCCCCTAAAGCTGATCCAGTGGACACAAAGGGGAAGAATAGCAAAAGCCACACCCAAATTATTCAAAAGGGTAACAGACAAAATTAAAAAACAAATCAAGAGGTACTTGGCAGGATCACTGAACATATAGCTAAACAGATAATGGAAATAATAAAACAGAGAGCCTATAAAACACTAATAAAAACCTAGTTAAGCTAAACAAAACAATACAAAACATGAATGATCAGGTTAGCAAAGAATTAGAGTCCATGAAAAGACTTCAAATAGAAATCCATGAGATAAAAAATTATATTGAAGTGAGACCAGCAAGATTAGGTCAGGCCCCGGTATGAGTGTCCACAAGGCCCAGAAGGGACCAGCAAAAGTCTGAAGTAGCAATGAGGAGCCTTCAGTTGGCAAGTTGGGTAAACTACAAACACACAAATATAAGTGGGTGGGTGGGGCTCAAAGGGCTCTGGAGAACTTCAGCAGAAGACCAGTCCCCGTGCCCACAACCAGAAGCCAAAATCAGTCCCACACCCAGCACAAATTCCATGGTAAACTTGGCTGAAGTACACAGCACATTTCTGGGATCTGATTTGAACACTTACCACAGAACTGTGAAGACCAGAGGAATTTTAGTATTGTTATTTTTCTTTGTCTTATTGGTTATCCTTTTTCTGTCTGGTTGGGTGTATTGTTTTGTTTTGTTTTGTTTTGGGGTTTTTCTCTCTCTCTTTTTTCACTATTTAGGATTCTTCCCTTTCCTTTTGTTTTACTCATCTTCTTTCTCTCAGCTACCTCTTGATTCTATGATATTTTCATGTGAGTAAATACTGTCTCTTCTCTTTCTGATTCTCTTCAATACTCCTTTGTTTTCTCTTTTGTTCTTTATTTCCTGTGTCCCCAATTTTCCATAACGTGGGTGATCATCCTTTACTCTCCAGTCTTACCTGTACAATATTTTACCTCATTCATTTCTGTCTTACCCCTCTCCCCCAGCAACAGGGTAAAAATCACTCCATTAAAGGGAAAATCATTGCAAATGAATCCCTGACATATGTGCAATTCTGTTATGTAACTGTAGAATTTGCTCCTATGGTTAAAGGTATCAGATTAACAGTCACAGTGGTTTGTCAGTAGCTAAACTGTACTTGATGCCATTGTCATTGCTAACTGCCCTACTTCAGCCAGGATGTTATATATGCTATAATCTGTTTTTCTCCCTCGTACAATAATCCTATGATTGTATGGCATCATAATTGTCACTGTAGTCCAGTATCAAAGGACTGGGTACTGAGCCAAATAGCAACTTTTCATCCAACAAATTGGGTAGGGAGCTTGGGATAGACATAAAAAACCACCTATTTCTAGAAGACACCTCCGGGGAGCAGGCATCTCCTAGGGAAGCTTCAATACTAGTGCTAAAGCTACCATAAGAAATTGGCAAGCTTCAACACAGAAAACAAAATAAAATGAAAAATAGAAAATGATAACATGCAGAAGTAAAATGCAACCCTCAGCCCCCAGGCCCACTCAGAGCACAGTGAAATAGAGGAAATTAGAAGTCAAGCACTGGAACCTTCTGAAATAATGGCAACAGAAGTGAAAAAACAAACGAAAAAGGCCACAGAAAAAATAATCTCTCTGGTACAAAAAGAAATTACAATCAAAATGAAAGATATCAGAGCAGACACAGATAACAATTACTGAAAGTAAGGGTAGAAAAAGAAGCCAAAGTAGGGGCAGATTGATCATCAGAATTAGAAAATAGGGATGTTTTCAGAGACATTCTACTTAAAGATACCTTACAAGCAATAAGAAATCATTAAAAATGGATCTTATCACTGCTATATGGTACAAAAAAGACTAATCTAAGATTAATTGGAAGAAGTGAAAATTCAGAAGACAGCACAAATGTCACTTATAAAAACCTGTTTACAAAAACAGTAGCAGAAAATACTACAACTATATGGAGAGAAATAAATGTACAGTTAAGTGAGGTATATAAACTCCAAAAAGTCATGGTCAAAGGAGAAGCTCGCCACATCACATTATAGTCAACAGAAGTCCAACTCAGGTACAAGACCTAAAAAGATGTTAGTTACAGTAAACTCTGCCATTACAGTAAAATAAAGGAAAACCTATTAAAATTGCAGGAGACTTCTCAACACAAACCTTAGAGTTCAGGAGGGCTTGTAATGTTTCAAGCCCTAAAAGATAACTTCCAATAAAGACTTACATATTCTGCGAAACTTTCCTCCAAAACTAATAGAGATACAGGCCTTCAAAACAAGGTTGCTGTGGGCTCTTTGCTATTGTTATTTATTTGTCTTTTCTATTTCTTATTTTTCTAGTAACTTCTTTTGTTTTTTGTTTTTCCCTTTAATGAAGAAAGGATAGGTGTACATGTAGAGGCTTATACATGCCTAGAACTTCTCCTAAACAGTTTATGAGAATCAATTATAATATGCATAATGAAATGAACAGCTACTTTGAAGAAAAAGAGACATTATGATATTCATTGATGATTTCTTATCATCATCCTGTGAAATCCAGTAATGCTTTTATTCTTTGTTCAGAGTTGTTTTAGTCTGCTTTTTATTATTTAATTTCAACATACATGAAGGTATGAACAGTTATTTTGAAGAGAACAAGAGACATTAGAGTAGCCATTGTTGATTTTCCTATTATCTGGTTTTGAAAGCCTGTAAAGCCTTCATTATTCTGTTTTTATTGTTTTATACTATTTTGTTTTATATGAATTCATTGTGTGTGAAGATACAGAAAACTATTTAGAAGAAAACAAGAGACATTATGCTAGCCACTGTAGATCTCTTGTTGTCTTGCTTTGAAATCTGTGTCACATTGTTTTCTTCTGATCTGCTTTGTTCTGTTTTGTTCTGTTTTATTTTACCCTTTAAAATAAATTTTTAACAAACTAATGGAGAAACAGGATATTTATATAACAAGAGAAGCTGAAGAAATTCATGACCACCAAAATAGCAATGCAAATCATATTTCAAAGATATGGTAGAAAAAGACAATGAAGCCAATAATGCCAATAAGTTAAAAAGAATGACTATACCTGGCAAAGTAAACAGTTAAGCAAAAAGGAAAAAAATAGGGAAATCAACAACAGAAAAATAATGCAATGGCAGGAGTAAGTCAATAAACTTTCATTAATAACTCTCAGTTTGAATGGTCTCAATTCCCCAAAGAAAAGACACAGACCAGAAAAATGGATCAAGAAACAAAATCCAGAAGTATGCTGGATTTTGTTTAATTCAAAATGAAATTTATATAAAAATAAAAGGGGGAAAACAATATTCTATGCAATAGGGAATCCCCCCCCCAAAAAAAGCAGGAGTACATATCTTAATTCCACACAAAGTGAATCCAAGCCAAAACATCATCAGAACAAAAAAGTTCACTATATATTGGTTAAGGGAAAAAATTCAACAGAAGGAGATAAGATAAACACATCCTAAACACCAGTATGTGCAACCTCATAAAACAAACATTACTGGACATAAAACATTAGATAAACACCAACACAGTTACACTGAGGGAACTCAATACTCCACTTCTGAAAAACAGAACAACAGACAAAAGAAAATCTACAAACAGCAGAGTTAAAAAATACCATCAAACAAATGAACTTAATAAATATCTACAGTGTTCCACCCCACAACAGGATCGCACATGAGAACTTCTCCAAAACAGACCATACACTAGCATATAAAACATGCTTAAGTAAATGCAAAACAACTGAAATTGTCCCATGCATATCAACACATCACAGGGCAATGAAACTAGAAAGCAATGTCAAAAGAAAGCACAGAAATTAAGCAAACACCTGAAAAATAAAAATAGCCTTTTGAATAATCAATGGTCACTGAAAAAAAATCAAAGAAGAAAACAGTTCCTAGAATCAAATGATAATGTCACTGTGACATTCAAGAACCTATAACATACCATGAAAGCAGTCCTAAAGGGGAGGTTTATAGCTGTGAATGCCCATATCAGCAAAACAGAGTAAGCCAAAATAAATAATCTAATGTACCTCAAGGTCCAAAGGAAAAAAAAACAAAAAAGAACCTGGTGAAATCCTGATCATTGAAAACAACCTTGAGAATACTTACTGGAGAATTCAGAATAAATAAATAAAATTCCTAGATACATATGAACAAAGCTGAACTAAGAAGATATAAAAATTCTGAATAATACAGTATCACACAATGAAATTGAAGAATAAATTAAAAAAAAAAAAAACCTACCAGGGCTGGGGATTTAGCTCAGCGGCACAAGCGCTTGTCTTGCAAGCCCAGGGTTGTAAGTTTGATGCTTGGTACAAAAAAAAAAACTAACTGCCAACTAAGAAAAGCACAGGTCTTGATGGACTCATTCTCAAATTCTAAAGAACTTTAAAGAAAATCTAATGCCAATACTTCTAAAACTCTGTAATAAAATTAAAAGAAAAGGAGTACTCCTAAAGTCATTCCTGGAAGCTAGCATTACCCTGTTTCCAAAACCAAAAAAAAAAACCCACCACCAAAAAAGAGAACTATAGACCAACCTCTTTAATGAACATAGACACAAAAATCCTCAATAAAATATGAAAAACAATGCAACAAATCATCAAAAAAGTCATACATTTGACCAAGTAGGATTTATTCCAGTGATGCAAGGATGGTTCAAAAACTACAAGTCAATAAATATAGTATACCACATAAACAAAAACAAGGAAAAGCATCACATGATCATTTCAATGGATGCAGAAAAAGCTTTGATCAAATTCAACATCTATTTATATTTTTAAAAAACTGAAGAAAATAGAAGGACTTTATCTGTAACTGGTAAAAGGCATTTATGACAAACAAATGGCCAATATCAGATTAAATTGGGGGAAGCAGAAAGCTTTCCTTCTAAAATCAGGAACATGACAAGTATTTCCAATATTGCCACTACTGTACAATATAGTTCCTGAAACATAGGTCAGAGCAATCAGGCAAGAGAAAGAAAAGGGATATGTGTAAGAAAAGAAGAAGTTGACTTACCATACACAGATGATAAGATCCTCTACATAGATGATGCAAAAAATTCCACCAGAAAACTGCTAGAACTAATAATCAAATTCAATAGCATTGCAAGATACAAAGTCAACACAGAGAAATTAATAATGTCTGTGTATACCAGTAATAAACTCACTAAGAAATTAGGAAAACAATAGCTTTCACAGAGGCATCAAAAATATTTAATACCCAGAAATTAATCTAACTAGGGAAGTTAAGACCTCGACAATGGACACTGAAATTACATGTTGCAGGTTAAAGAGTGAGAGTGCTGGGGGAACCAAGCCGGCACCCAGCCATGAGGCGAGTTGCAGCTTGCCAGGGCAGGCTGGGAAAAGTTTGGGACCATCAATCCCGGCGGCTGGGTGCCTGCCCAGCCCCCTTAGCTCACTGGACTAGGCTCCAGATGTTCCTTGGACTGCGCCCAGCAACCTTTATTCAACCAGGGGAGCCAGGCCCGCCAAAGGGGAAGCCAAGCTGGCACCACGCCATGAGGTGAGTTACAGCTCACAAGGGCAGGCCCAGAAAATTTGGGACCATCGATACCGGCGGCTTGGTGCTGACCAACCCTCTTAGGACACTAGACTAGGCTCCAGAGGTTCCACAGGCTTGAGTGGACGGTGTTCAGTGACCTTCATTCAACCAGGAGAGCCAGGCCCACCACACAAGGGGAGCCAAAGCCAAGTAAGTCCCAGTAGCAGAGGGCTCAGGAGGTGATTTCCAACACATCCAGGGAAAGCTTTGGAAAATCGCTAGAAACACAGAAATATAGGAAAATGACAAAATGAAAGACCAAAATGCAACTGCAAACTTCCATCCCATCCGAAGAAAACCTAGGAGCCATGTACATAGAAGAAACTACTACACAGACACCTGAAATGCATGAAATGATATCAACTGAAATAAAGAAGCAAGTATGGGAAGCTATGAGGGAACTCAAATCACAAATATTCTCCCAGGTAAAAGAAGAAATGATAAAAGTAGTGAAAGAAATACTGAATGTATCCAACAAAGGCACAGCTAAAAAATTAGAGGAACAAAGAAAAATGATAGAATCCCTGAATGAACAGTTTAAGAGACAAACATAATGCATTAAGCAGATTCAAAGAGATATACAGGAAATCAAAAACTCTAATGAAAGTTGCAAAAACCGCTTCAACAAAAGTGAAGATAGAATCTCAGACCTCGAAGATAAGATTGCAGCTAGTGAAAAGGGAAGGAAAGACCTTCTACCAATAACAAGAAATCAGGAAATAACAATTCAACAGCTGCAAGATGATGCAAAGAAGAACAATATAAGATTAATAGGGATAAAAGAAAAAGAAGGGGACAACACAAATGATATCAAGAGGCTATTTACAGAAGTAATAGCTGAAAACTTCCCAAACATGACTATAGAAACTGACATACGGATTAGTGAGGAATGTAGAACTCCAAATAGCCATTACCAAAACAAAACTACACCCAGACATATAATAATCACCATCCCAGAAATCCAACACAAGAACAGAATATTAAAAGCTGTTAAAGAGAAAGACAGGTCACTTATAAAAGAAAACCTATCAGAATCACAGCAGACTTCTCAACACAAACAATGAAGTCAAGAAGAGCATGGAGTGAAGTTTTCCAGATCCCTAAAGAAAATGACTTCCAACCCAGACTGATGTACCCTGCAAAACTGTCCTTCAAAATGGATAGAGAAATAGGATACTTCCATGACAAAGAACACCTGAAGAACTTCATGATCACCAAACCAAACCTACAAAGAATACTGAAAGACATTCTAGATACACATAGGAAAAAACTACTAAGCAAGACAGACAATTAAACAGAATGGAAAGCTAAGATACAACATCAGAAAGATAACATGTCAACAATAAACCAATATATGACAGTTATAACCATTAGTGTAAATGGCCTCAATTCATCAATTAAAAGAAACAGACTGACAGAATGGATCAAGAAACAACATCCAACCATATGCTGTCCACAAGAAATCCATCTAACCCAAAAGGAAACTCATAGACTGAAAGTCAAAGGATGGAAAACAATACTCCATGCAACAGAAACTCAAAAAAAAAAAGTGGGGGTAGCTATTCTGTTTGCAGACCATGTGAACTTCAAACCAAGAATGATCTGAAGAGATAAAGAAGATCACTACATAGTAGTTAGGGGAAAACTGCAAGAGGAAGAGATAACAATCTTAAATATATATGCACCAAATTCCAGAGCACCCAACTACACAAAGCAAGTATTAACAGAAATGAAAAATCAAATAGGCAATAACACAATTATAACAGGAGATCTTAACACACCATTGACACAAAGGGATAGATCAACTAGACAGAAAATCAGCAAAGAAATAACAGAACTGAATCACACCTGTGAACAAATGGATTTGATAGACGTATACAGAGTGTTCCATCCAACAACATCAGAATATACATTCTTCTCAGCAGTACATGGGATATTCTCTAAAATAGACCATATACTAACCCACAGATCATATTTAAGTAAATGCAAAAGAATTGAAATTATCCCATGCTTGTTATGGGATCATAGAGCCATGAAACTGGAAATTAATGATAAAAGTAACTGCAAAAACTCCATAAACACATGGAAATTAAATAATACACTCTTGAGCAATCAGTGGGTCACAGAGGAAATTAAAGAAGAAATTAAATAATATCTACAAGCAAATGAAAATACACATACAACTTACCAGAACCTGTGGGATGCAATGAAAGTGGTCCTCAGAGGAAAAATTATTGTACTGAGTTCCCACATTAGGAAAACAGAATGAACACAATAAGCAACCTGATATTACACCTGAAGCATCTAGAAAAAGAAGAGCAAGCCAAGCCCAAAGCCAAAAGAAGGGAAGAAATTATAAAATCAGAACATAAATTAATGCAATAGAGACTAAGAAAAAAATTCAAAGAATCAATGAATCAAAGAGTTGGTTCTTTGAAAGAATAAATAAAATTGACAAGCCCCTAGCCAACCTAATTTAAAAAAGGAAACAAAAGACTCAAATTCATGCAATACAGAATGAAAAAGGAGAAATCACTACCAACCCTGTGGAAATACAGAAGATCATCAACAACTATTTTGAAAACCTCTACTCTCATAGGTTCGATAACACAGAAGAAATGGACAGATTCCTAGAAACATATGAACCACCAAAGCTGGATCAAGAAGATGTAAAACTGCTGAATAACCCAATTTCTATTAATGAAATTGAAAATGTAATCAAGTCTCTACCAACAAAGAGCCCAGGCCCAGATGGATTCACTGCAGAATTCTACAAGAAATACAAAGAATTCTTAAGGCCGACACTCCTCAAACTCTTCAATGAAATTGAAAGGGAAACATTTCTCCCTAAGTCATTCCTGGCAGCAAATATCACTCTAGCACCAAAACATGAGAAAGACCCAACTAAAAAAGAGAACTACAGGCCAAACTCCCTAATGAACATAGATGCAAAAATTCTCAATAAAATATTGGGAAACAGGATGCAGAAAATCATCAAGAAGATTATACACTATGACCAAGTGAGATTCATCCCAGGCATGCAGGGATAGTTCAACATACGTAAATCAATAAATGCAGTCCACCATATCAATAGAGCCAAAAGCAAGAATCACATGATCATTTCTATAGATGCAGAAAAAGCTTTTGGTAAGATCCAACACCCATTCATGATAAGAACCTTACAGAGAACTGGAATAGATGGTCTTTACCTCAATATGATAAAAGCCATCTATGACAAACCAACAGCCAGTGTCATATTAAATGGCCAAAAACTGAAAGCCTTTACCTTGAAGTCAGGTACAAGACAAGGATGTCCCTTATAACTGTTCCTATTCAATGTAGTACTGGAAACACTAGCCAGAGCAATTAGACAAGAGAGAGAAATAAAATGAGTAAAGATAGGAAAAGAAGAAGTTAAATTATCATTATTTGCAGATGAAATGATACTCTACATAGAAGACCCCCAAACCTCCATTGAAAGTCTCCTAGATATAATAAATAAATTCAGCAATGTAGCTGGATACAAAGTTAATACTCAAAACTCAATAGTATTCTTATACACTAACAACACAATCATTGAGAGAGAAATAAGGGAAGCCACACCCTTCACACTAGCATCCAAAAAAATGAAATACTTAGGACTTAATCTAACAAAAGATGTAAAAGACTTGTACAGGGAAAATTATAATACCCTGAAAAAAGAAATTGAAGAGGACCTCAGAAAATGGAAAGACATCCCTTGTTCATGGATAGGAAGAATAAATATTGTGAAAATGGCCATTCTCCCAAAATTGTTACACACATTCAATGCAATCCCAATGAAAATATCACTAACATACCTTATAGATCTAGAGAAATCACTCCTAAAACTCATCTGGAACCAGAAGAGACCTAGAATAGCAAAGGCAATTCTAAGCAGCAAAGCCAAGGCAGGAGGCATCACAATCCCTGACTTGAAGTTATACTACAAAGCTACTGTAATAAAATCAACATGGTATTGGAATAAAAGCAGACCTGAAGATCAATGGAATAGACTATAAGATACAACTATGAACATACTCAACCACTTTATCTTTGATAAAAGGGGTCAAGCATATTCAATGGAAGAATGACAGTCTCTTTAATAAATGGCGCTGGAAAAACTGGCTATCCATATGCCAAAAACTAAAATTAGACCCATGCCTATCACCATGTACTAAACTAAAATCCAAATGGATCAAAGATCTAAATATTAAAACATAAACACTAAATCTCTTGCAAGACAAAGTATGTAAAAATCTTGAAGACATAGGGGTAGGCAGAGAATTCATGAACAAGAAACAAACTGCATGAGAAATACTTCCCAGAATCAGTAACTGGGATCATGTCTTATTAAAGAGTTTCTGCATGTCCAAAGAAATCTCCAGCAGAGTGAAAAGAAAACCCACAAACTGGGAAAAAATCTTAGTGAACTGTCCCTCAGACAAAGAACTTCTGTCTAGAACTTATAAAGAATTTAAAAAATCAGACCCCTGAAATTCAAAGACCCAATCCAAAAATGGGCATCCGAGATGAACACTCAGTTCTCAGATGAAGAAATACGAATAGCAAATAAATACATGAAAAAATGTTCATCATCTTTGGTCATTAGAGAAATGCAAATTAAACCCACACTGAGATACCATCTCACTCCAGAAAGAATGGCCAGGATCAACAAAACTACCAACAACAAATGCTGGAGAGGCTGTGGGGGGAAAAGGAACTCTTCTGCGCTGTTGGTGGGAGTGTAGACTGGTGAAACCACTGTGGAGGTCAATCTGGAGATTCCTCAAAAAGCTGGGGTTGGAGGTCCCATTTGACCCAGCTATTCCACTCTTAGGCATATTCCCAGAAGATCTGAAAACATCTTACCACAGTGATATATGTGCACACATGTTTATAGTGGCACAATTTGTAATAGCCAGATCTTGGAAACAACCTAAGTGCCCATCAACCGAGGAATGGATAAAAAAATTGTGGTACTTTTATACAATGGAGAACTACTCAACTATAAAGAATGATCACATTGAGATATTTATAAATAAAAATGGATGCAAATTGAACCTATATTCATAAGTGAAATAAATCAAGCTCACATGTATAAATACCGTATAGTCTCCTTAGTGTAAGAATTGGTAAGAGTACAGAAGATTTTATGGAAATCATGGTTCACCATTATACTGCTTTGAAGTCTTATGTTTTTATTCATTGGTTGTAATGATTTTATTCTGTCTTGTTTGATCTTAATATACGTGATTGTATGAATAGTTACTTTGAAGACAATATGGCAGCCATTTTTGATTTAATATCATCTTGCTCTGAAGTCCTACCATGTTCTTGTTTTTCTATTTACCATTGGTTCTATCGCATTGTGTCTTATTGGATTTTAATATATATGATAGTATAAACGAAACTTTTATGGAAAATGAGATAATATAGCAGCCATTGCTCATCTTCAGTTATTTGGTTCAGAATGCCTTGCAATACTTTCATTCTCTTGAGTGGTTTTATTCTATTTTGTTTGACATTATTGTGTGTAAGGCTAAGCTCAACTATTTCAAAGAAAGAGACATTATGATAGCTACTGTTAATATCCAATTGTCTTGTTGTGAAGTGCTGTGTTGCTTACATTGTTCTGTTCTGATGTGCTTAGATCTGTCCTCTTTTGTTTTATTCTCTTTAAAATAAAAAAAGACCTCAACAATGAAAACCATGGTATTCTGAAAAAGGAAATTAAGGTCAACATTAGAAAATGAAAAGATATTCCCATTGCTGGATAGACAGAACCACTATAGTCAAAATGGCCATACTTCTAAAACTGATACACACATTTAACACAATCCAAAATACCAATGGAAATACCAATAGCGTTCCTCATAGAAATGGAGAAAACAATCCTAAAATTCACGTGGAACTGGAAAAGATCCAGAGTATCACAAACAGTCCTGGCCAAAGAAAGCAAAGAGGAGGCATCACAATCCCAGATTTTCAAGTTATCCTACAGAGCTTCAGTGGTAAATATAGCATGATACTGGCAAATAAAACAGACATATGGATCAACAGAACAAAACAGTGCAAAAACAACAATAGGCATGCTCATCTACCTGATATTTGACAAGGACCAAAAGCTTTCACTGGAGGAAAATATGTCTTTTTAACAAATGGTGCTGAAAAGAACTGATTATCCACATGAGGAAGGTTAAACCTATACCTATATCTCTCAACATGCACTAAACTAAAATCAAAATTGATCAAAGATCAAAATAGTAAAATAAAAACACTTAACCTGCTTAAAGATAAACTAGGTAAAACTCTTGAAACATGGGTATAGGCAAACACTTTTGAACAGAATCACAATATCATAAGAAATAATACAAACAATCAATAAATTAAAATGTTTCTGTACAGCAAAAGAATCAACGAACAGAGTGAAGACACAATCTACAGAAAGTGAATAAGAATTGGCCTGCAGTTTCTCAGATGGAATATATAAAGAACTCAAAAAAATTAAACAACTCAAATTAAAAGACCCAATCAAAAAATGAGTACCTGAAATGAATAGGCACTTCTAAGAAGAAGTAAAAATGCTCAATATATATATGAAAAATGGTTAGCATCACTGGCCACTCAAGAAATGCACATAACAAATGCTGGCAAGGCTGCTGGGAAAAAGAGAGTCATTCATTAAGAGTGTAAACTAGTGCAACCACTATGGAAATGAATATGGTGACTCTTCAAAAAACTAAAGCTAAAAATACTATTATTATTTGACCCCACTATTCACCTTCTAGGTGTCTTCCCAAAAGAGTTAATGACACTGTTTTATAGTGATACATGTATAACCATGTTTATAGCAGCACAAGTCACAATAGCTAAATCTTGGATGTGGCCTGTATGCCCATTAGCAGATGAATGGATAAAGAAAGTGCATTTATACAAATTGGAGCACTACTCTATCATAAAAAAGGATAAGTTTGAGTCATTTGTAGAAAAATATATGTTATGTAATACCACAATATTAAGTGAAATAAATCTACACACAAGCTTAAATATCACATGGTTTCTCTTAACAAAATCAAGTCAGACGGCTGTATTTTGGGTGTAGTCACTTCTAAGGTTATTTCTTACACATAAAAAATGATAAACTCTTTATTTTTTACTTTACTTATACTGACCACCAAGAAAAATGTTTTCTGACTCATATAAAAATTATAGAAAGGGCAGTTCACACTAATGTAACAGGAAAGACAGTTCCTGTGGTTCACCCTCTCCTGTGGCATCTGTGGAGTAAGTACCCAGGTTGCTGGAAACCACACACCTGGATGACATGGATGTGGATGTCCCAAATGTGTTTATGAACATCCACTTCTGATTATGGTGTTATTCTCTCCATCCAGTTCAAAACAATCCTCTTATATACCCAGTCATTCAACTGACACTTAAGAATCTGTATACTAGTGAATGTTTGACCTATTTTGCCACTGATTGCTAATATTTTTAACTTTAGTTTAATAGCATGGAACTAGTCTTCTCTGCTTCATCTTTACTGTCTGTTTCTTTCTAGATCCTAATCTCAATTGTGCAACAATTGACAACTATAATAAGCTGATAACAAGTAATGACTAACAGCAACTAATAACTACTTGTTATTACATGATAACTTTTTGCTCTCATTTCTAATTTTATTTGTTCTTTTTGACACTCCCAATGAACCTTATTTGCAGAACCAGAAATACATTAGCTTCTGCTCCTGAAAGCTACTCATAGAAAAATAGCACGTGGAATAACTAGTACTTCTCTTCCCAAATGGTAGATTTGTTTAAGTTGACCTGAGTAAAAACTGCCATGAATTTCTTCAGGTTGATTTCTATAGGGCACATGAGATTATAATAGAAAGGGCCTAATCTGATAACCACACTCATTTAAAAGTACCTACTAACTGTATCACTTCTACTAACAGGATTTACTCAGTTTTATTACTTACAGTAAAGATGTCTTCCTGGCCTTCCTGAAATCGAGTCCCATCTCTTCCATAAAGATATATGGGGACAGAACTTCTATGTTGTCCATATAATATAATATAAATCTGTGAGCTGGTCCCTGCATTTGGCAAGTCACTGGTGATTATGGAAACTTTCCAGTTACCACCTACAGAAGCACAAATGACATGCATTGTGGCAATTTATAGAAATAAAAGTCTCAAAACAACAGTCATCATAAAACTCTGAGAGGCTGGAACAGACAGAGGTCATCTCAAGTACCCCTAAGAAAGTACCATAAGAAAGACTGAAAACTTGGTTTTTAAACTACTAAAAAAAACTTACTACATCCTACCCTGTGACTTTGAAAACATTCTCAAAAGATCTTTACTAATAAAACTAGACAGAGACCATTATCTAATTATAACTGGTCATCCTTGGACTCTCAGAGTCACTACAGAAGCTCCCAGTATTTTGACAAAATATTGCCACTAAACTTAACTCTAATATGTAATATGTGTATTCAGAATTATACCTTTTACATTTTTTGAGCATTTATATGTTCTGAAATAAAGCATAATTAGAATCAGATAAGTTAGACAATATTTGAAAATCAACCAGTACAATTTCATTTGTTACTTTGTGTTCTCAATTAACAGTTAAACTAACTGAGTTTCACAAACAGTAAGTAAATTTGTATCATCCAACAACAAATAAAAACATCACAAAAAATATTTGGTTCACTGTGAGTATAAATGAGAATGATTAAACATTATAACACATCAGTAGTGGTATGATACAACCTCATAGGATATCTACTCAGTTTTGTAGTTTTATTTAGGGCAAATATCAGAAAATTAGCCCATAAGAAAAGTAAAATAATGAGAATTAGGAAATATACTTAATATTACACAAGAGTATTAATACAGAGCAACAGAATTGAGAACTAGGGATTAAATGACATTCTATCCATCTGACTGTAATTTCTTCTCCCTTAAGTATATTTTCAATTTTGATAACTAAAATAAGTAATCAGATTCTAGGTTTACAGAAGATATAATACATATATGCTAAAGTAACATACAAATATAAAATTCTATTTTAAAAACATAAAACTGTATTTGTCCCAAACAAGGTAAAATGCAATGTTAGGCTATCAAGTCTTCTTCGTAAACAATCCTTTAAGTAAAAATATAATTTTTAAAGATTAGTAAAGAATGACTATCTTTACTAACAGAAGAGGCAGTTAAATTGCAATAATAAACTCAGAGATGGGAAAATTTGAGCTGTTTTATGTATAATACCTGGCATGTTGGTGCTTACTTAAATAAAACGAAATGAAACTCTTCAGATTCTGCTGCATCAGAAATGCAGGAAAAAACCGGGCGTGGTGGCTCATGCCTGTAATCCCAGCACTCAGGAGGCTGAGGCAGGAGGATCGTGAGTTTGAGACCAGCCTGGGCTACAAAGTGAGCTCAAGGCCAGCCTGAACTGCATAGCGAGAGCCTGTCTCAAAAATACCGAAAAAAAAAAGAAATGTAGGAAAAGAGGTCAGGGTAGAATCAATACTTGCTAAATGTGCAAGAACCAAATCAATAGAAAAAGAAATTGCATTTCCCAACAACTGAGATGGAAAAGGATAAAAAGGTATGAATAGAAATAAAAATAATGAAACATGATATCTGTTTATGACAGGTTTCTACACCTCCTTAAATTACTAATTCATTAAAGCCTTATCCTTGCAAAAGAATAGTGTAAAAACTGGAGTAGAACCTGAAGAAGTTCCTGTCTTGGGAGCGAGCGGGTAGAAAACTAAAATGACGTCTTTGTACTCTTTTACATTATGGATATGAGGTCAGCATGGAAAAAAAATGTTCAAATCCTAGTTCCTGAAATCCTAGAAGTGACCTTATTTGGAAATAGGGTCACTGCAAATGTAACAAAAATATAAATTAAGGTCATAGTGAAGTCGCATAGGCCAGCCCTTCATCCAGGATATATTTAATGTTAGATTTTGATGAAGCAAGGCCAAATCACAGAAAAATTAAGAAAATAAATAGGAACAATTAAAAGAAGAAAACAAAGACGCCAGAAGTATACATCATTATAAATTAAACTAAAAACATACAAAACATATGCCATAGGCTTTGCAAAAGTAGAAGCTAAAAAGAGAATATCATAAAAGATTTCAAAACTTTTCAGGGTACCTAACCTAGCTTTCTCAGAAATATAAGGGGGGGATTAAAAAATCTAAAAACCTTAACACTTATACCCCTGTTAATCCCCAAGTTGAACAGGACTACACTGAAGAGGTTAGTAGACTAGAAAACAGAATGCAGATAGTGGGCAAATAGTTTAATAAGAGATCATAATGGTCACAGCACACACAGACTATAAAACATGAATAACCCTTTATCTTCTAAAAATAATAATAAATTATAGCTTAAATCTTGTTGCAAAGAACTTCAGGACCAGATGGCTTTACTACTGAGTGCAAACAGATAGATACATAGATAAATATAAATATACAGATATATATAAACATATATACATATGTAGATATACATATATATTCACCTCTATATAAATCCTTTCTATACAAATACTTAGCTTATTGTATGAGGGAAACATTACTCTGACATCAACCCAGAAAAAGATACTACTTGAAAATTACGGAACAATAACCCTCATAAACATAAAAATATTCTCAAAAATGTTGCAAAAGTCAAATGATCTCCAAGTTTATCCCAGAAACAGAAAAATCAAACACAACCTTCAAATTTATCCCAGGGTGCAAGAGTTTTTTAACATTCAGAAATCTATCAATGTACTAACAGCATAAAGAAGAACATAATAGCCAAGGTTTACATGGCTACTACACCTTGCAGGTGACCAAATAGGCTATACCAGGCTGACGCTGATATTAACTTCCTAAAGGAACAGAGAACCACACTGATTTTCCATAATGTGATTCTACACTACGTCTTCCAGAGTGCTGACAGGACAGAGCCCGCTGTGTGCACACTGGTGCACACTAAGAAAGCAAGCAGAGAAAGGGCTCGAAACATAATTTAAAGAGTTTTCTATCGCATTGACTCATTTTCTACACTTGTTTTACTAAAATTCAGACTAATTTCCTTATATTTAAATGAATTGAAAACAAATTCCAATGTCATTTCAATGATATCATATTATTCTTTTGGCTTATCTATGTCACACCCTTGAGAACAGAGATGGAGTATATATGTATACAAGTGTTACGATTGCATGGTCATGGTGTCTTCTTAGCCACTTCCAATCCAATTATTTAAATACACAATGACCAAAAATTGCATATTTTTGTTAATTTTTATAAGTTAAAATTACAGGAAATCTAAAAAATGGCAATTGTATAAAATTTATTCAATACTAGAATCAACTGGTAGAAATGACACCTACCTGAGCAACACTCAGGACAGTACATAAACAAATGCACTGCTCTAGTGATGCTCAGGGCAATCCGTGAAAAGGTTAATTTGGTCTTGAGGTTGCTCTCTGTAAAGTGGTCATAAGCTCTAGTCCTTCCCTGATGAGGAATCTAAAGGATTTTGTCTTGGATGTCTACACTGTGTTTTCAAGAGATACTTCATCTTGGTAGACAACCTACAGCCTACGTATCTAACCCATGGCCAGGTGTCCCTCTCACAGGAAAATTGGTTTTATGGGCAGACATTTTTGTGGCTCATTTAACCTGTGTTCAGTTTATTCTTGCAAAGATAACCTCTAAGACAGCCCTGAATGGCAACACAAATGAAGTTTGTCTTTTTTTTTTTATCAAAAAGTAAAACTAAGCATCCAGGGATATAGCTCATCAGCACAGCACATGCCTGGCAAGCACATAGATCCTGAGTTCAATTCCCAGTATAAAAAAAAAAAAAAAAGGAAACCAAAGTGCATGAAAGAGAATCAACATATTACTCAATTCCCAGAGAGGTAGAGCTGTCAATAGGAGGGCAAAAGAACTCCAGAGGAAGGAGCCATGGGGGTAAAAGGGTCTGGGCCTGTATTAAGGTCCATGTTTTATCCTTTAAGTCTTCTCTTGGATGATGTAGATTTGCTAACTAAAAGAAGTTCCCCTCTTCACTCCTGAAGGGTGAGTGTATTTGAATGCCTCTGATACTGACCATTAATTTCTATCACAGTCAGTAGCTACGGTCATGCCAGGGTTTGCGTCAGTGAAATGAGGAACAAGCAGGCTACCTAGCAATCACACATGGAAAGGTAAGGTTTGAATGAGGCCCAAGGTGAAAGGATAGGAGTAGGTTTCAAATAATTTATGTCAGACAAATACATGACCATGTTTATACATACAAATGAATATTCTTTTATGAGCATAAATACTGTATTTCATGTCATCCATTTCTCATTAACCACTCTTACTAACAATGAATTCCTGTAATATGTAAGTCATGTTTTTCATGAACCTAGCATTCCATTTTAATTTAGTTGGTTTTATTCATTTACCTGAGCTTCAAGTAGTTCTACTTAGGTAGTAATTTGTAGACCCCAGCCATTCATCAACATTAGTGTTACAAAAGATAAGAACTATTCTCAAGAGGAAGAACACTGAAGTAATTTTTACTCCCTTGCTTTTTTGTAGAGCTGCTTTTATTATTATGATAATATCTGTTCATGAATCAGAAAATAAATATTGATAAAATATTGAAATACCTATGTATAGAGAAAAGGGAAATGTACATCCTTTAGGAAGAATTCTTATTGTTTAAAATCAGTTGCTGTATATTGCATTTGAAGTCTGTGTTCAAAATGAAATGAACAGACACTTCTCAGATAAGGAAATATAATTGGTCAATAAGTAACATGAAAAAATGTTCAATATTGCTGACCATTCCAGAAATGCAAATTAAAAGATTAAGATTCCATCTCGCCCCAGGAGGAATGGCTACCATCAAGAAATCAAGCAATAACAAATGATTGTGAGGCTGTGGGGATAAAGGAATCCTTCTTCATTGCTGTTGGGAATATAAACTGATACAACCACTGTGGAAATCAGTATGGGATTCCTCAAAATGCTAAAAGTAGAAATTCTACTTGGCCCAGTTTCTCCCCATTTAGGTACCTCCTCAAAATAGTTAAAAACAGCACACCATAGTGATCTATCATAATAGCTAAATCTTGTAAACATCCTGTATGTCCATCAATAGATGAATGGACTAAGAAAATGTGGTATTTATGCATAATGGAATACTACTCTGCCACTAGGGAAGATAAACTTGCAGCATTTGTAGTGAAATGGATGTACCTTGAGATCATAATGTTCATTGAAGTAAATGACACACACAAGCTTGAACACTGTCTGGTTTCCCTTACATGAAAAAAATTAATGGGAAAAAAAGAGGAGAAAAGAGTCACTGTATTCTAAGCATATCTCATTGTTGATTTCTAGTTTCACTCAAATATGGTGCAAGAAATCACTTTGCAGGATTTCCACTTCTTTGGATATGTTAAGGTCTTTATTGTTGACTGGTCTATTTTGAATTTTAAAAATCTCAGAACAGGAAAATCTATGAAGATACAGAATGGCTCAGTGGTTTCCTAGATTTAGCAGGAAGGGACTGAGAGATGATAGCTCCTGGGTAGTATTTTATTTTGGAATAACAAAAATGATGGAAATTTCTTTATGGTCATAGTTGTACAACTTCATCAATGTGCTAAAATCTGCTGAATCTTAAACTTTAAGTTTGTAAATGTAAGCAAATTTTAGTTCAATAATGCTGTTCTTTCAAAATAAAGTCTATTTCAACACTATTTACTGTTTAAAAAGTAAATATATAAGCTTAACCATAAGATAAGCTAAAACTTGTCCCTGTTTGAAGGTTTGTTTTGTTATTTAACCTTAGGAAGTTTTCTTATTTCTGCTTTTTTGAGTGTTTGTTTGGTTTGGATTCTTTTTGTTTTTCAGTATTGGAAATCTAACTCAGGGATACTCTACCACTGGGCTCCAGCCCTATCCCTTTTTATTTTTATCATTTTGAGATAGGCTCTTGTTAAGTTGCCCTGGAGGGACTCAAACTTGCAATCTTCCTGCCTCAATCTCTCAGAATGCTGGAATTTTAAGCATGTACCACCATGCCCAACAGAAAGCTTTTTCAGTCATATATTGCTATGACATGGGAATATCCCTTTTACAACTTAGTACTTAAGTCATGGAAAGATACAATCTTTGTAAGGAAAACTGTGATATATGTTGAAATGGACAAAAGAGTGGTTCTTTGTCATGGATCCTCTTATGGATTATCCATGATTTTCACTATCTTTAAATTATCTTACAATGTAAGTTGTTTTAAAAAATGGATAATAATGCAAATTATTCTTTTACATGGAAAAATAAATTGGTTGTGTTCCAATCAACGGTCTGTTGTGGTTTAGATCTAAAGTCTCCCCTAAAATCCCCTGGGTTTGGAAGACGACTGGACCATGGAAGTGCTACACTCGTCAGTGGCGTTCAGCAGCTGAAGGAGCTGTCAGGAGGTGGGTTTCCTGAAGGGGCGTCTTCGCTTCCCTTCACTCTCCCTGCGCCTTGGCTGCTGTGAGTTAAGCACCTTTTCCTCTGCTGTGTTCCTCTGTCATCCTGTCTCTGCTTTGGATCCAGTCGATCATGAACCAAAACCACAGGCCGAAATAGACTCTTTTTAAGTTGAGGGCATCACGTATTATTTCCAATGACAGTAAAGGAACTACAGCATTGTCTTAGGTCCACATCATTTCAGTGTGCCTTATCCACCTATTTTTGGTGATACTAAACTCTCCTTTGAACCAATCTTAATGTATTGATAGTTCCTTCATTTATAAGTTAAATAAAATCCTTGGCATATGTTCATGTTATACAGAATTCATGATTTGCTTTAAAAATTATCTTCTAACCAGCTATTCCCTTCTGGGTACCTTCCCAGAAGAATCAAAAACATCACACCACAATGATACATGTGCAGTCATGTTTATAGCATCACAATTTTTAGTAGCTAAATCTTGGAAACAACTCAAATGCTCCTCAACCGAGGAATGGATAAAGATGCAGCATTTTGATACAATGAAATACTACTCAGCCATAGAGAAGATAAACTTCAGACTTTTATAGATAAACGGATGCAACTTGAGACAATACTCATAAGTGAAAAGTCAGACTTATATGTAAACATCATATCATCTTTCTGGTGTGAAACATTGAAAAAGTAAATATAGTCTAGAATGCACAACAGATATTGTGAAATGGGAAGCAATTGTTTAAAAAGAAAAAAGAAATAGGATTAAGGAAATAAGAGAAAAGGGAGAAAAATGCAAGGTAGCTATACTAGCGGTGTCTTTTAGTTCACTGAAAAGAAAGGTTCATGCTACTATTGATTGGGGAAAGTTTTATACCCATATCTTATACTCTGAATAACTACTTTGAAGATGACAAAATGCAATGTATTAACTGTTGTTATTGTCCCATTATTTTCTTTTTTTTTAATTTTTATTTTTAAAGAGAATAAAACCAAATGAGAAAAAAAATGGGGTCAGTCAAAACAAAAGGATGGACATAGTACATGACTTAAAGCCAAGATGCAAGGTTATCTACAATGTTTACCATGATGTCTCTTGTTATCTTCAATAGAAATGCCCATATCATCAGGCACAATAAAATTGAATACAGCAGTACAGAACAAAATCAATAAAAACAAAACATTGGAGACATTATAGGACTTCAAAAGAAGGTAATAGGCAAACCAGAATGGGTATCATAGTGAATCTTATTGTCTTCAGCGTTGTTGCCTACACTCTGACTTTATACTATCAAACATGACAGATTCGAATAAAATCAATCAAAACAAGACAGTGGTCAAAAAAAATAGATTCAAATAAAATCAGTCAAAACAAGGCACTGAAGGCAATACAGGGCTTCAGATTAAGTTAACAGGAAATTAAAAATGGTTACCATAGTAATCCTTCTATCTTTGGAATAGCTATCCATGCCATCAATTCTAGTACAAGTAGACAAAGTGGAACAGAATATAACCAAACTAAGCAGAGCAATGAAAACAATATGGGTTTCAAATTATGATAAAAGATTAACAATGCCCTCTGCCTTCCCTTTCTAGGCAACTCCTCCCTTTTCACTTTCACAGGGTGCATTGTACATTTTGTGTCCCATCATCTCGGTTAGTTTTTAGATTAGGGAGGCAACCTGCTATTTACCTAAGTGTTTCTGAACCTTTTTACCCCTGAGCTTGACCTCAAGTTGTATCCATTTACCTCCAAGAGCCTCAAGGTTTTCCTTTCTTTTAGCTGAGTAGTTCTCTATTGTATAAAAGTGTTATGTCTTTCCAACCAAGCTGCAGCTGAAGGGTGAGCTACCCCCACTTTTTTCTGGTTCCCTGTCACATAGAGCATTGTTTTCTCATCTTTGACTTTCAGTCCATAAACCCACTTTCAGGTTAATTGTATTTCTTATATAGAGCATCTTGATGGACCCTATCTCCTGATCCACTCTGCCTATGTTTCTTTTTATTAATGTATCGAGGCCATCCATGTTAGCAATTATGGCTAACCTCTGCCTTATCTTTGACATGCTATTTTTCTGGCATTATTTGTCTACTTTTCCCCTTCTTCCACTGTCTGTCCCATTCAGTGAGCCCTCTCTGCCTCTGTTCCTGAAGCCATGGTCTTTTTTCTCTCTCTCTAGAATGTCCTTCAGTATTTTTTATAGGTCTGAATTGGTGGTTATGAACTCCCCCAGTTCCTCTTTGTCATGGAAGCATCTTGTTTCTCCATTAATTTTGAGAGATGGTTTTGCAGGGTACATCAATCTGGGTTGGAGGTCAGTTTCTTTAAGGGCTTGGAATACTTAGCTCCAAGCTCTTCTTAATGTGATGGTTTGTATTGAGAAGTCTGTCATTATTCTGATGGGTTTTCCTTTATAGGTGATCTGTTTCTTTTCTCTGACAGCTTTTAATATTCTGTTCTTATTGAATTTCTGGGATCTTGATTATTACATGTCTGGGTATAGATCTATTTTGGTTATAGCTGGCTGGAGTTCTGTATGCCTCACTTATCTGAATATCATTTCCTTTTCCTATGTGTTTGGGAAGTTTTCTTTAATTATTTCTGTAAATAGCCTTTGCATTTCATTTGTGTTTACCCCTGCTTCTTCACTCACATTTTTTTTTCTTTTTTTAAAATTTTATTTAAAGAGAAAAAAAAAAAGCAAAACAGAAAAAGGGGTAGAAACAATACACAATTTCAGAAAAAAAAGAAGAAATCACTAGTTGATAAATTACATATTGTCTTCTTAGACCTAGTTGTTAAAGTTACAAAAATAAAGAATACAAAGTGTACATTCAAACAGTGAGACTGCAAAGAAGTT
>PVLA01011260.1:0-13889 GCA_004027455.1 Hydrochoerus hydrochaeris
TAATTGAATATAGCAGTACATAACAATATTAGTAAAAATAAAACATTGTAGACAGTATAAAACTTCAAAGGCAGGTAATAATCAAACCAGAGTGGATATTCTAGTGAATCTTGTCATCTTAAGTGCAGTTGCCTATACTCTCAGACTTGATACTATCAATCATAACAGCTTTGAATAAAATCTATCAATACAAAACAGCGATCCAAGAAACCAGCTTCGATTACAATCAGTCATGGTAAAACAGTGTGGGTTTTACAGAGCTTTAGATTAAGTTAATAGGAAATTAAGGATGATTACTGTATTATATCCTGTTATTTTTGGGATTACTCTCTGTGCCCTCAAATCTAGTACAGGTAGAATGACTGGAACAGAATATAATACATCTAAGCAGAGTAGTATGAGTAATGTGGGTTTTAAATCCTGGTGCACTATTAACAATATAGTGTGTCAAGGCCATCTATTTTAGAGATTCTAGTTATCCTTCTCTGCCTCATTTCTGCTATGCTATTTTTTTTGCCTTTTTTGTCTAGTTTTCTCCTTCATTCTACTGCCTGCCCCACTCATTGAGGCCTTTCTGCCACTGTTCCTAAAATCCTGGTTATTTTTTTCTCTCTCTCTAGAATGTCCTTCAGTATTCTCTGCAGGGTTGGATTGGTGGTCACAAATTCCCCTAGTCCCTCTTTGCCATGGAAGCATCTTGTTTCTCCACTAATTTCTAATGACAGTTTTACAGGGTACATCAATCCAGGCTGGAGGTTATTTTCTTTTAGGGCTTGGAATACTTTACTCCAAGCTCTTCTTGATCTGATGATCTGTGTTAAGAAGTCAGCCATGATTCTGATGGGCTTACCTTTATAGGTAATCTGTTTCTTTTCTCTGATGGCTTTTAATATTCTGTTTTTATATTGAATTTATGGTATCTTGATTACTATATTTCTGGGTGTAGATCTGTTTTGGTTGTAGGTGGCTGGAGTTCTGTATGCCTCACATAACTGAATTTCATTGTCTTTTCCCATGCTTGGGAACTTTTCCTTAATTATTTCCATGAATAGCCTTTGTAATTCACCTGTTTGTATTCCTGCTTCGTTGTTCACATTCTTATTCTTAAATTGTAGATTCTCTTGTCATCTTCTAGCCCTTGTATTGTTACTGACTGTTTCCTTGTTATTTTTAAGAGATCTTTCCTTTCATGATCACACATTGCAAACTTGTCTTCAAGTTTTGATAGTCTATCCTTAGTTTCTTTTAAGGAGTTTTGCCAGCTTTCAATGGAGTTTTTAATTTCCTGGTCATCTCTTTGAATCTGCAGATGCTTCCTGAGGGCATTTCTTTTATTACTCTACTCATATCTTGCTTTACTTGATTTAATATTTCAGTTTTGAGCTCGTGTACAAGGTCCTGAAGATATCTCTTAATGTCCATTGAAGCCATGTCTGTTGTTGCATGTTTGCTGCCCTCATTCTCTCTTGTTTTTCCCTCTCCTGGATCAGTGCTCTCAGGGTTCTGGTTTGGGATCCTCCTCTAGCCTCTCTCTCTTGTCATGGTCCTGGCTTCCTCCACACAGGTTACAGTGCAGGTCCCAGCCTCCTTCCCTGTTGGCCAAGGTTCCTCCAAAGTACACTGGTGAGGTACCTCTGCCCTATCCTGCCTGCCCCTCCCCACCAGGCCAGCCAAACTTCAGGGGCCTTCACCTGGTTAGTGCATGCTAGGCGCAGGGAATCAATTTGGGATGGCTCAATGGGTCCTGGCCAGGGGCACGGCCCATTTCAAGCAAATCCTATGAATCTGCTATGGGGAGGGAGCAACCAACTGAAGTCACTGTCACTCCCAGTTCAGGCTCCTCCTGCCCAATTCCAACATGTCATCCATTTGATAGTGCCCTTCCTGTGGGGGGGTCTCATTACCAGCACTGACTGTGGATTAATGAAGGTCTCTTCACCAGCTCTGCTCTCTGTTGGGCTCACCAACCCCTGACTTCAGTACTGCTGTGGTTCCTGTGAGTGGCGGCAGGAGCGAGTTTGGGTGGCTCTCCCAGCCGGCGTGAATTCAAGCTGGTGCAAATTTAGGCCAGCACAAACTTGGTGGGTTGTAGTGAAAATGCTGTGTCCTGTAATTTTTAGCTGTTCCAGTTGTAGTGCCGATATGTTTGATGAGCTTTTTTACATTTTAATTTCTTCCTCTGTCAAGAGGATCCATCTCCCTCTGTCTGGATCTCTCCAGAATGTTTTATTCTGGCATATGAGTTGTTTTCCTGGGAGGCTTTGTATTTTGTTGCTCACTGATCAGCCATCTTGACTTCTTCTCAAAACTTTTGCTTTTTTTATTTTTATTTTTTTTCAGTATGGGGATTGGACTCATGAC
The DNA here is from genome assembly GCA_004027455.1 of Hydrochoerus hydrochaeris. NCBI lineage: Eukaryota > Metazoa > Chordata > Mammalia > Rodentia > Hydrochaeridae > Hydrochoerus > Hydrochoerus hydrochaeris. Next base: position 2,362 of record PVLA01011260.1, read on the forward strand.
CATGTGCTTGCAAAGGCAGGTGCTTATGCTGCTTAGCTAGATTCCCAGCCAAAGACTTAAAAAAGGCAATTTACTTTTTTTTTTTTTTTTTTGAGACAGGGTCTCGCTATGCAGTTCAGGCTGGCCTTGAGTTTACTTTGTAGCCCAGGCTGGTCTTGAACTCACAACAATCCTCCTGCTTCAGCTTCCTGAATGCTGGGATTACAGGCCACCATGCCAGGCTTACTCACTTTTAAAACCTTCTACTATCCCCATTATCTTTATTATTGCCTTTCATAACTCCTCACATGTCTGGGAATAGTGAGAGGATACTCAATTTTCCATAAGTGGAGGGTGGCCTGTTATATAGGGTCACGTAAGGTGGGGTTGGGTGGGGAGTAACAGCTGAGGAAGGAGGTGAATTGAGAGAAGGGAGCCAGAGTCTTCTTCTTGGTGTAAGTCTCCCAGGTAACCCATCTGCTTTTGGGGTAGACACCCCTGCCTGGGACCATGGCTCACTCCCCACCAAGGTGGTGATGATGTTTGGGATCATGTTCAATTTGTGACGTGCTGTGCTTGAGACATTGAGCCAAGTGTCTCCACACATCGTCTGGTTAAATTTTCAGGATAATGCTAATGACATAAGGCTGATTTAAAAACAACACAGTGTTCAAGTGTATAAGTCCACTCAACTGATGTAATACATGTGTCCTTCAAAAATTTTCATGAATAAAGCTGTGATGTTGCAGAAGGGCTTACCTTAGGGTTGTGCTAAGCACTTATTATGGCTTGGATCTAGATGTCTGCCAAGAGCCTCAGGTGCTCAGAGGCAGGGTTTTAGGAAGGCAGTGGTGACATGGGATGCTGTAGCTAACTTGCTCTTAGGAGGTCTGGTTGGGAAATGCTGGTCAGTGGTGCCTAACAGGCAAGGATTCGTTCATCTCCCTCCTTGGCTCCTGTGCTTCCTGGTGTGGTGATGTGGGCAGCTTTCCTCTGCCAGGCCTTTCTACTATGCTATTTTCTGAGTTCTTGACCTGCCAAACATGACTGAAACTTCTAAAACTGAGCCCAAACAAACCTCTCCTCCTTTAGATTACAGGTGTTGTGGATCTGGTCCCAGTGACAAGGAGAGTAGATAAGGCAGCCTTGGAACTGTGCATGTGGAACAAGGTCTAGAGCCCTGACCTCTCCCTCTACTCCAGTTCTACTTTCCTTTGCTAACCACACCAATGCTTCTGCTGTGGTCTTCCATCCCTGAGCGCACCCAGCTCAAAACAGTTGAATGGTGCCTGCCCAACCCTCACATGCTGAAGTCTTAAACCCCAGCATCTCACAAGATGACTTGCAGACAGGAACTCCAAAGGGATAACTAAGGCAAAATGAGGCTGTTAGCATGGCCCCAAAACAAGTGTGACCAGTGTCTTAAAGAAGAGGAAATTTGGACACAGAGATGTACAGATGGATGTCAGAAACTGAGAAAATGACCATCTCCAAGCCAAGGAGAGAGGCTTTGAAAGAAACCAGCCCTGCTGACACCTTGATCTTGGACTTCCAGTCTCTAGAACTATAAGAAAATAAACTTTCGTTTTTTAAACCACTCAATGTATGGCTTTTGTTTTGTTCCAGGAATTTTACTCTGTTGTTTTGGCTGGAATTCTCTGTTCCTGTGTTCGGTTTGAATATCTCCTCATCGAGGTCATCTCCACTATTTTTTTTTCCAAATTTCTTTTTAAAAAAATTTATTTAAAGAAAAAAAATGAAACCAAAAGAGGGTAGAAATAATACATAATTTCAAAAAAAAACCCCAGTAAGAAATCACTAGTTGATAATTACATATTTTCCTCTTAGAAGTAGTTGTCCAAGTTACAAAAGTAAAACATACAAAGTGAACATTTAAACAGTGAGACTGCAATCAGTTCTGTTCATGTATCCAACAAAAACTTAGTAATATGGTTATCAATCTTACACACTTAAACATACAGGCAGTTATATCCTTTAGAATACTTTCTTTTCCTCTCTTTTTTTAACTATAACTATAATCAATTCTCATAAATTGTTTAGAAGTTCTACACATGTATAAGTCTCTACATGTATACCTATCCTTTCTGTATTAGAGGGAAAAACCAAATCAAAACAAGTCAACAAAACAAATTCCTAGAAAAACATAAAATGAAAAAGACATATAAAACCACAAATACTATGTGATCTATGGTAGTTATTATGATGTTTCTTGTTATTTTTAATAAAATTGTCTATATCATCAGGCATAGTATAATTAAATATAGCAGTACATAGCACTATTAATAAAAACCAAACATTGGAGACATTATAGGACTTTAAAGGCAATTAACAATAAAACTAGAATGGGTATCCTTTTGAATCTTGTCATCCTCAGAGTAGTTGCCTCTACTCTCAGACTTGATACTATCAAGCATACCAGATTCAAATAAAATCAGTCAAGACAAAACAGTGATAGCCAACCTTCTCTGCCTCATCTTTGCTATGATATTTTTCTGTCATTGTTGTTTACTTTTCTCCTTCATTACACTGTCTGCCCCTTTCATTGAGGCCTTTCTGCCATTGTTCCTGGAATCCTGGTGATTTTCTTCTCTCTATAATGTCTTTCAATATTCTTTGCAAGGTTGGATTGGTGGTCATGAACTCCCCCAGTTCCTGTTTGTCATGGAAATATCTTGTCTCTCCATTAATTTTGAGAGACAGTTTTGCAGGGTACATCATTCTGGGTTGGAGGTTATTTTCTTTCAGGGCTTGGAATATTTTGCTCCAAGCTCTTCTTGATTTGATAGTTTGCATTGAGAAGTCTGCTGTGATTTTGATGAGTTTTTCTTTATAGGTAATCTGTCTCTTTTCTCTGACCACTTTTAATATTCTGTTCTTGTGATGGATTTCTGGGATCCTGATTATTATATGTTTGAGTATAGATCTGTTTTAATTGTAGCTGGCTGGAGTTCTGTATGCCTCTTATATCTGAACATCACTTCTGTTTCCTATGCTTGGGAAGTTTTCCTTAATTATTTCTGTGGATAGCCTTTTTATTTCATTTGTATTTGTCCCTGCTTCTTTGTTCACATTTTTTATTCTTAAGTTATAAATCTTCTTGTCATCTTCTAGCCTTTATATTGTTACTTCCTGGTTCCTTGTTATTTTTAAGAGATCCTTCCTTTTGTGATCATACATTGTAAATCTGTCTTCAAGTTTTGAAAGTCTGTCTTTAGTTTCTGTCAAGAAGTTTTTCCAGCTTTCAATGGAGTTTTAAATTTCCTGATATTCTCTTTGGATCTGTTGATGTTTTCTAGATTTTGCTTATATTCTTCATCAAAGGCTTCTCTCCTTTCTCTGGGTTCCTCCATTCTTCCATTTGTGTCTTCTTGAGGAGTACCCAGCATTTCATTTATTAATCTTCTTATATTTGCTTCACCTGAGTTAGAATTTCAGATTTAAATTTGTCAATGAGGTCACAGAAGTATTTCTTTATTTCCATTGAGGTTGTGTCTGATATTGCATGTTTGCTGCCCTCGATCTCCTCTGTATTTACCTTTCCTGGACTCATTTTCCCTGGGTCAGCGGTTGGAGACTTTTTGTTGTTTCTTTGTCTTGTCATGTTTCTGGTTTCTTTCAGACAGGTGAATGGTGGAGGTCTCAGAACCTTTTCTTATTGCTTACAGTTTTTCTGAAGCATACTGGCTAGGGGATTGCTGCCCTCTCCAGTTTGCTGTTAATCTGTGAGGTGCATGCAGAGGTGATGTGGGCTGGCCCCTCCCCTCTAAGCCAGTCAACAAGTGAGTGTCTTCAGTACATTAGTCTGTGCCCTGTCAATGTCACAGGTTCAGGACAGCCTTGACCCTGGCTATTGGGTCCCAACCAGGGGCATGGCCCAGCCCAAGCAGATCCCACCAATTCACTTTGGGCCAGGAGCCGCTGACTGACGCCACTTCAGTTGTTGATTCAAGCCTGTCCTGCCCAACTCCAATATGTTATCTAGCTGGTTATCCTGCTCTGGGGAACCCAGTTCTCAACACTCACCAAAGTCTGTGCAGCTCAGTTCACCGGTTCCACTCCCTGTTGCGGTGCCAACAATCTCAGGCTCACAAAACCCCGCTCTTGGCAGGGCCATGACCTCAGGTCGATCATGAGTCGCCCAACTCTAAGACATGCCCAGTACAGTGACAGGAGCATGCCCACCTCCAGCCCTCCATCCATGCTTTTTTCTTTCTTTCTTTCTTTCTTTCTTTCTTTCTTTCTTTCTTTCTTTCTTCCTTCCTTCCTTCCTTCCTTCCTTCCTTCCTTCCTTCCTTTCTCTCTTTCTTTCTTTCTTTCTTTCTTTCTTTCTTTCTTTCTTTCTCTCTTTCTTTTTCCTCAGTTTCTTCCTGGGTCATGAGAATTCCTCTCCTTTCATCTGGTCTTCTCCATGGTGTTAAATTCTAGCATTTGAGTAGTTTTTCTCAGCAAGGCTCTCTATTGTGCTACCTATCAATCCGCCATCTTTTCTTCCCCATCTCCACTATTCTTAACTAAAACTAATGCTTCCACCTTGCCATAGTGTAGATCTTGTATGCTTTCCAGAGAGCCATGACTTAAAGGCTTGATCCTCAGTGTGGCCCAGTTGGAAGGTGCTGACACCTTTAAGAGATGGGGAGTAGCAATAAGTCTTTAGGCTGCTGATGAGGTAACCTCCATGGGGGTTATGGGACCTTGGGCCCTTTCTCGCCTGTTTTTTGCTTCTTGCTAATGAGGGATATACGTTGCCATGATGTGTCTGCTGTCCCTCCACAGGCCCAGTGCATGGGTCAAGCTGATCATGGACTGGAACTGCCCAAACTGTGAGTTAAAATAAACATTTTCTCTTTTTGAGTTGATTATCTCAGGTGTTTAGTGATAGTGATGGAAAAGTGATTAACACATACCCCTCACAGTCAGCCTCTAATATGTGGGACTGTTCCGTGTTTTTTCTATTTTTACTGGTACCTGACAATGTTTTCTTGTGCAAGTTTATTTTCTCTCCTGGACTCTTTCTGGAATGTAAATTTCTTGAAGTGTGTTTCCAGTTCCTTTCTACTAAGTAACCTTTATAAGGGAATGGTTCTGGCCCCCTGGAGACATTTGTGCAACGTTCATGAAATTTTGTGTCTGTCATGGCCAGTCACAAATTATTCAGTCTTTCCTGATTCACTTGTTCCAAATTCAGGTTTGTAAAGATGTATTTTTAAATCATGTGACTTTTACAGGAGATCAGGCTTCTCTCCCATATGGCCTGTAGATGCCAGTTATCTGCTTTGCTGATTAATGACAATGGCTGCATGCTAATGTCAGCCTTTTACCCTCTCACTTTTAATGTGCTTCTCAGAATCTGTGTGTCCTTTGTTTATATATTATTTTTATGGAAGCAGTGTTCTGCATATTAAAGTACGGGGAAGGAAATATTAAACCTCCTCTGGCAGGGGAAACTTCTTTCTACTTAGAGTCAGAATTGAAAGGTGATTTCTCCACTGGGCATGAAGTCTCTTGTGTACCTTCTTTCACATTCTTCACCCTGGTAACAGTAGTTTGGGGATATTAATACTGTTTGCCTATCATGGTGAGGACTACATATCCACGTATGAACATACATATGGTAAGATATTAGAAATGGCCAAAGTTCTATTTATTGTGTAATGAAACCCAATTTTGCCCAATTTTAGTTGTCTCACAACTTCATATGGAAATATTATATTCGAAAGTATATGATCTTTAATCATTATTTTTCCTGATCTGGGAGCTGCGAGATGAAATAAAGAACTGTGATGATCTATTTTACTCCTGGGAAGAGAAATGAAGGTGACCAAAATAGGACAGATCAACTTGTTAATGTTTTAAAAAGAGATCTTGTTAGAAATGAATATCATTTCTTTAAAATGCCAATGACTTTTAGTTTAGATAATATTATTACCATTCAGAAACTGGAACATTCAACTATGTGACATGTCATATTTCACATATTTCAGGATTTTTCCAATTCTGAAATGGGATAGAAAACATAAAAATATATATCTTTTGTTATAAAGAAGCAAGGGGAAAATATAGATTATACAAATGGAAACACAAATTGAACTCAGCACACAAGAGGAAACAACTTGTGAACTGCTATTTTCCTGGGATAATTCTATAGTTTACAACTATAGAATTAGCCATGAGGTACTCTTGTCCATGACCTGTAACCCTAGATTGACAACTGTCATTTTCCTTAGTGATAAGGACGTGTTTCCTTCTTTTGGTTGTCAGCTGCCAGAGCTGTTGTTGTACCAGAGAACCAGGTCACTGTGAGTGCACAGACCTGTGAAAGATTCACACTGAAATGGCACAAAATCAGATCCCTGTTTGGGACTTTGGTCTAACGGCAAAATTTAAAATCCAGGTAGTGATCAAAGTAAAACCTCCTTGTTTCAAGAGGTTTATTCTTTTTTTTTTAAAGGCCTATTGGTAACTGAATGCATTTACAGTTCTGAATAACCATATGTATGGTCTATAGTAAACAACCTGAACGGCCTTTCTAAATGAGTTCTTTATATTCAGTCTCTGGAAACTTGTAATTACATTTGAGGCAGGACATGTGATACCAGAAGATATAAAGCCACACAGCCCCAGTTGCCACTTGAATTCAGTGAAGGTAGCTCAGCAAGTTCAGCAGAACACACACGAAAATCATTGCCATTAATCATCTCTTAAAGTGGAACAGAAGAAAGCTTTTCCTTAAAAACAAATAGATTTACCCTTTTTTCATTAGTGTCAGGCTTTTGAAATAAATTGTGATAGGGGTGCATTTTCAGCAGCAATTTCTCTTTCTGTCTTACATTTTTTATCTTGCTTTGTCATTTTAGGAAATTATAGGCATAAATACTGTCATAGCATTTCAATTTGAAAAGAGTAACCCTGAGGAGTAACTTGAGAAAAATGAAAACAAAAGCAAAAACAAAACGTCTATGATTTTTAGCAACTCTGAAATAAAATGTGGGTTTGCTCCAGTAATTTCTTCCCATCTCCAGCTATGAGAGCATGCCTTAAGAATAGACATACATACCCAAGGAAATGGTTACATATTTGAATATGAACAATCTTTGAATACATTGCTGTGCTCTGAACATATTTATGTTAGAAAAAATATGATGAACTCAAAGCAATACCATTTCCATATAGATGAAGATCTAACAGTTTACTAATAGTTTTACTAACTGCAAAACATTTTATAAATTTTCTCATTCTTTCTAATTTTCCTTCATTTAAAAAAATAGTTGTAGCGTCCCACTTAGTTTTATATATAAAAAAAAAGAAAACAGTTACAGAGTCCCACTTAGTTTTACAATTAATGGCAATGAACATCAGGAGCTTGAAATTTCTCATTCCTATTTAGGAAGTTTTGACATTCTTGTGATCTACCTGCTAAATGTTTAGATTAGAATTAGGTCCAACTTGATTTCTTTTTGGTATTTGTTCTCTTGGATTGTGTTAACTATGAGTGAAGTCAACTCTGTCCTTAAAAGTCTGGGACACTGGTTGGTGTGGTTGGAGCCAGAGAACCTTGCAAATGAATGAAAGAATCACACAGATCAACATGGCCATGGCCAATGTCAACCATACACATGGATTGAGAAGAATCTCAGTGAGAAGCAGAACCACACCTTCCCGTGAACCAGCTGGTGCACGGGTTGGGATACCAGAAGACCATTCCCCTCTGCACTGTGGTAAGCAGTAGCTAGATGCTTGTATTGTTTGGCTGACTTTGCAGGCCTAGGGCTGGTGGTCTGGGCAGCTATTTGGAGGATGGTAGTGTGCATTGTGGTGACTGTTGAGGATATTCTACTGTCTTGTTTTTGAAATCCAATTTTTTTTCCATTTTACTGTTTTATTTTATTCCTGTGTCTGGTAACCTGAGCAACTATTTTGAAGATAACAATGTGCAGTATCACAACCATTGCTAAATTCCTATCATCTTGTTTTGAAAGCCTATACAGCTGTTGTTATTTTCTTTTGTTGTTGTTGTTATTTTGCTTTTTTTTTTTAGATTTATTTGTTCTTGATTTATCTGGTATTTTTTCTCTATAAAATAAAGTTAAAAAATATAAAAAAAACATGGAACACTTCCTGACCCTGTGTCTGGCTTCACAGGGGCCATGCTAATCTCTGTATCATTCCAGTTTTAGAGTATGTTCTGCAGAAGTGAGCACTTCAGAACTTCTTATGCCTCATTTTCTTGTATCTGATGTTTGCATGTCTTTTTCTCTATTTTGTCCAATTTTGACCTTTTGCATTTTCAACCATTTTTTAGGACCCAGATCCAATTATTTTTCTTCATTAAAACTTCTTGAATCTACTTCATTCATTTTCCTTCAGAGATAATCTGTTCTTAAATTTTTATTTGTTATTATTTTTCTTTTGGTATGCATCTAGAAATGTGGTTGGTAGTTGTTTTTCCTAGTATTCCTACTGATTATAAATTCTTTGAATATAACATTTATCTTTGAGTTTTATTTGCTCTCTTTTAAACAGATGATGACAGATGAGCACTTGTTGACAAAGTTGGGAGGAACTTCACGCAATATTGTTGACATACATTTGGTGTATGGATTTTAATTTTGCCTATATTTTCTCCTCTGTCCCCATATTTAACACAAAATAATGAAAACCCATATCAAGATCACATTTACTGTCAAGGATTCCTTGAGCCAGAGTGAAACAACTGAGGCCAGAACTTAGCTCTTTATATTAGATCTGTGGCACTCATTTTCCCAGTGGCTGTTTTGGAAGTCACCAACACAGACATAACGTCACCGCAAACTAGGAGGCCAAGCACAGCTGTGGGAAAGAAAGCACATGTTCAAAAGGAAATATCCAAAATAATAGAATGGAGGGTCTAGAAAATCACCACCATGAATGCCTTTTTTGTGGTCTCATTTTCCCCAAGGTTGCCATGGTATGAAAGTCCTTCTTTAAGGAGATAACATAAAAAGAAATAAGGGGTGGTGGGGGAAAAAGTTCATTTTTGTAATGGCCTTGTGTACTCTTTGGCTATTTCAATGTAATGTTTATCTAACAAATAGCATTTCAGTGCTAAACAGTAAAGCTGTGTGTGCTCCTGTGTGGAAAGGCTGGATCTCCTTCAGGTCTTGCCATTCCCCTACTGCTAAAAAAATTCTTCATTTAATGAAAAGAGACACTATGTGACTGGAACCAGAACCTACGATGCCTGCTTAACAGTTTCATGCTTCTGAGTAGTGTGTAAGTCTTCAGCCAGAATCACAAGTTTGTGTGTGTCTATGAGTGTGGGTATATATATATATATAACAATTTCAATAAAACAAAGTAAACAGCACCCAGATAGTGCATTTTTGAGTTGTGATTCTGTCTGTGCCATGGCTTTCTGTACTAAGTGGTCTAAGAGAAAGCCGTGTTGTGTGCTGGTGCGTCTGTATAATAGCAGAGGTAATATTATGATGACAAAGTTTAGAAAAGAAGATTAAAAGGCTAATGTGTGGGGTTGTGAAGTTTAAGAAGAATGCTAATTCCTGAACATAGGCAATGAAACCTATGTTCAGTTACCTACCTAAACTCTTAGACAGCCAGTTCATTTGGTTAGTGTTTAAATTTTTCTGACACTGAATTTCAGAAACATGGTCCCTGAGCCTTGTTCTTCTTTGATGGAGGGAAATGTTTTTTTTTGAGCGGAATAAGGGGGATTTTCAACATGTAGAGTGAGGAGATGATTGTGAGAGGATGGGTCCAGTGGAGACCAGTTAAGAGGAATAAAATGTAGTCCAGTAAAAATTGCCTCAGCAATACAGAGAAATATATGATATTGCTCTGTTCATGTAATCTGTTTCAGTAAACTCAAACGGGAATGTTTACATGGCTCCCTAGCAGTGTTCCTGTTCTAATGGGGTTTGTTCACTTATTTTATGGGCCAAAGAATTTCAGGGTGGGAACTGAAAAAGAGAAACTTGAAAGAGAGAATTGGGCAAAGTGTTGTCATTATCAGTCTCAGATTCCTAATGAGCCTTTGAAAAATTTTTTTTTTATTTAAAGAGAAACAAAAGCATGTAAAGGGTAGAGATAATACAGAATTCCCCCCAAAAAAGATAAACAATTAAGAAATCACTAGTTCATAAATTACATATTGTTCTCTTAGAAATAGTTGCTCAAGTTACAAACTTAAAGCATATAAAGTAGATAGTCAAACAGTGAGAGTGTAAACAGCTACGCATGCATGAATCTCTGTGTATATTTCTATCCTTTCTGTATTAGAGGGAAAAACAAAACATAGCAAGACAAAACAAAACAAATTCCTATAAAAACATGAAACCAAAAAGTCATATAAAACCACAGTATAAGGTGGTCTACAACGATTACTGTGTTGTTTCTTATTATCTTCAATAGAATGTCTATATCATCAGGCATAATTGAATATAGCAGTATAATTGAGTATAGCAGTACATAAAAATATTAGTTAAAATAAAACATTGTAGACAGTATAAAACTTCAAAGGCAGGTCATAATCAAACCAGAGTGGATATTCTAGTGGATCTTGTCATCTTAAATGCAGTTGCCTATACTCTCAGACTTGATACTATCACTCATAACAGCTTTGAATAAAATCCATCAATTCAAAACAATGATCCAACAAACCAGATTTGATTACGATCAATCCTGGTAAAACAGTGTAGGTTTTACAGAGCTTTAGATTAAGTTAATAGGAAATTAAGGATGATTGCCATACTATATCCTGTTATTTTCAGGATTACTGTCCATGCCCTCAAATCTACTACAGGTAGAATGACTGGAACAGAATAATACATCTAAGCAGAGTAGTGTGAGTAACGTGGGTTTTAAATCCTGGTGCACTATTAACAATATAGCATATCAAGGCCATCTATTTTAGAGATTCTAGTTATCCTTCTCTGCCTCATTTCTGCTATGCTATTTTTTGCCTTTGTTTGTCTAGTTTTCTCCTTCACTCTACTGCCTGCCCCACTCATTGAGGTCTTTCTGCCACTGTTCCTAAAATCCTGGTATTTTTTTTCTTTCTCTCTAGAATGTCCCACAGTATTCTCTGTAGGGTTGTATTGGTGGACACAAACTCGCCCAGTTCTTCTTTGTCATGGAAGTATCTTATTTCTCCATTAATTTCTAGTGACAGCTTTGCAGGATACATCAATCTGGGCTGGAGATTATTTTCTTTCATGGCTTGGAATACTTCGCTCCAAGCTCTTCTTGATCTGATGGTCTGTGTCAAGAAGTCACCATGATCCTGATGGGCTTACCTTTATAGGTAATCTGTTTCTTTTCTCTGACAGCTTTTAATATTCTGTTTTTATATTGAATTTCTGGTATCTTGATTATTATATGTCTGGATGTAGATCTGTTTTCATTGTAGGTGACTGGAGTTCTGTATGCTTCACACAATTGGATGTCATTTTCTTTTCCCATGCTTGGAAGTTTTCCTTAATTATTCCCATGAATAACCTTTGTAATTTGCCTGTATTCCTGCTTCTTTGTTCATG
>PVLA01011260.1:13989-55045 GCA_004027455.1 Hydrochoerus hydrochaeris
GTTACTGCCTATTTCCTTGTTATTTTTAAGAGATCTTTCCTTTCATGATCACACATTGCAAACTTGTCTTCAAGTTTTGATAGTCTATCCTTAGTTTCTTTTAAGGAGTTTTGCCAGCTTTCAATGGAGTTTTTAATTTCCTGGTAGTCTCTTTGAATCTGCTTCATGTATTCTATATTTTCTTTATATTCTTTATTGAGTGTTTCTCTCCTTTTTTTGTGTTCCTCCCTTCTTCTGTCTGTATCTTCCTGAGAGATGCTTCCTGAGAGCATTTCTTTTATTACTCTACTCATATCTTGCTTTACCTGATTTAGTATTTCAGTTTTGAACTCGTGTACAAGGTCCCAAAGATATCTCTTAATGTCCACTGAAGCCATGTCTGATGTGTGTTTGCTGCCCTAAGTCTCCGGTGTTTTCCCTTCTCCTGGATCAGTGCTCTCAGGGTTCTGGGCTGGGGGCCTCCTCCTGCCTCTCTCTCCTGTCATGACCCTGGCTTCCTCCACACAGGTTACAGTGCAGGTCCCAGCCCCCTTTCCTGTTGGCCACATTTCCTCCTAAGCTCGCTGGCAAGGGACCTCTGCCCTCTCCTGCCTGCTCTTGTCACTGAGGTGTAAGCAGCAACTGTGTGTGTCTGCCTCTCCCCACTGGGCTGGCCAAACTTCAGGTGCCTTCACCTGGTTAGTGTGTGCTAGGTGCAGGGAATTGATTTGGGATGGCTCATTCAGTCCCAGTCAGGGCCGCGGTCCAGTCCAAGCAAATCCCACAAATCTGCTCTGGGGAGGGAGCAACCAACTGAAGTCACTGTCATTCTCAGTTCAGGCTCCTCCTGCCCAATTCCAACATGTTGCCCATTTGGTTGTGCCCTTCTTGTGGTAGGGGGGTCTCATTCCCAGCACTGACCGTGGATTAATGAAGGTCCCTTCACTGGTTCCGCTCTCTGTTGGGCTCACCAACCCCCGACTTCAGTGCTGCTGTGCTTCCTGTGAGTGGCGGCGGGAACAAATTTGGTGGGCTCTGCCTGCTGGTGTGGATTCAAGCTGGTGCATACTTGGCAGGTCACTGTAAAAATGCTGTGTCCCATAATTTTTAGCTATTTCAGTTGTAGTCCTGAAGTATTTGATGAGCTTTTTTAAGTTTTAATTTCTTCCTCTGTCTGGGTCTCTCCAGGGTATTTGATTCTGGTGTATGAGTTGTTTCTCCCAGGAGGCTTTGTATTTTGTTGCTCACTGATTGGCCATCTTGTCTTCTCCCAGTCCTTGAAATTTATCCACTCATTTCATTCATTTCAAAACTATTAAGTGTCTCCTGGGAGTGTAGAAAAGATAGGTACCTTGAAATGAACAGGCTTAGTCCATGAGGAACTTAAAATTCATCAGGTCTAAATGATGGGACCTAAGATGGATTTGCAACATGATGGAATGAGGAGACAATGGCCCAGGTGTCCTGCAGCCGGGGCTTATTTTAATGTTTAAGGACATAGGCAGGGTATGTATATGTTTATGAGAAATGAATGGTGGTGACGTGACTGCCTTGTTCTTTCTTTTTTTTTTAATTTTATTTAAAGAGAGGGGAAAAAATAAAGCAAAACAGAAAAAAGGGTAGAAACAATACAGAATTAAAAAAAAATGAACGTTAAGAAATCACTAGTTGATACATTGCATATTATCTTCCTGGATGTAGTTGTTCAAGTTACAAAATCAAAGCATACAAAGTGGACATTCAAACAGTGAGGCTGCTAACAGCTCTGTTCTCTGATCCAACAAAATGTAGCAACATAATTATCATTCCTATACCCTTAAATATACATGCAGTTGTATTCTTTAGGGCACCTGCTTTTCCTTCTTTTGCTTTTTAACTCCATTTGCTGTTTAGTTATATCATGTTTCAGGTTGCTCAGTACCTTGCTGATCTGTTTTGTTGTTGTTATTTACTTTTTAAATTTTTTTTCTTATTTATTATTATTTTTAATTTTATTTATTTTAAAGGTAGTAAAATACAGCAGAACAAGACAGGACATAGCCAACTGAGGCAGTGCAGTGAAATTGGCACAGAACCTCACAGCAGGCCACTGGGACAACAGCAACAGACACAATAGTACTTCTAGTTTTCCTCACGATAGTTCCTTCAATCAGGCAGAGCAATATCGAAGGAAATACCGAAATTACAAGAACAGAACATTGAGTAGAGAAATACCATTGATCAAAACAGAGATAAAAATATTTTCCCTTCAAGAGATGGCAGAAGAAAATCTTGCTTAGTTGCTATATCGCATATAATCAAACTTCCAAGACATGCTCATATCTCTGGGGAGGGGTGGATGAAATGGATGTTTGATTCTTAGCCCACACCCCGGTAGGCTCACAGCCACCCACCAGAGGGGTGAACTGGCTGCCCGTTTTCCCAGCACCCCAAGGTCCAACATACACGTTGTGGATCTCAGGAAACACTGATATGGTTCCTCACTGTTGTTTCTGATGGCCTTTGTGGCCTCCATAGTTTCCCCAGTTCTCTCTTCCTTGAGGCCTTCCTCCTTTCCAGCATTTTCCCTTGGAGTCTTTTCAGTGAAGGCTCCTGACTTCAGTGCTATTTCCCAGAATTCTGTGAGTCTACTGTATTTGAAGAACCTCTTTCTCATAAGGTGTTAATGCATTTTTTTTTCTACTCAACATTTATATCTGAACAACACAGTCACCTGCCCTATGCTTGGAGGAATGCTCTAATGCTAACAATTTCAAGAGTCATGCACACTGGAAAATGAATCATTGGGAGCACACTACAGCTTCTGCCTATAGCCAGAAGAATGGAAGCTGCCCCATCAGCCTGATTTCAGGAGGAGCCAGGGAGCTGGGAGACTGTGCTGAAATACATTGCTTCCTAAAGTTCAAGTTCCCTCTCTGGGCAGCCACTCCCTGAAAACAAGGGAAGAATCTTGTGAATGTTTTTACCCAACACCTCTCCAAATATTCCTTCTGTACTTGTGTATGTTTTAGCTGCTTTCTTTGTTGCTGAGACAAATGCCTGATGCCCACAACTTAAGGAAGAAGTTTATTTTGGCTCACAGTCTATGGTTATCTGGCTCCAAGGCAGAAATGGGCCTGGTGGAAAGGGCCTGGGTGGGAGGGCCAGCTGCTCATGTTAGTGGCATCCAGGGAGCAGAGTGAGAGGGAGAAGCCAGGGCCAAGCTGCACCCTTTCAGGTCCCATCCCGTCCCAGGAACCCACCTCCAACCACAGCTTACCCTTCAACAGCAAGTCCTACAGCACCCCCATGATCCCTCCACCTTGCAAGTGCACGAGGCAATTCGGTCCCATTTTATATCTAAACCATAACAGCGTCTGTTTTTACTTCATTATTTAAATTAACATACAGTACAGTTGACTTTTTTGGGTGTATCATCCTATTAATTTTAAAACTTGGATAGATTTGTGTAATCACTATCACAACCAGAGAACATAATGGTTCCATCACTCTCTGGCTCACAGTCCTCTCCCCTTACATCTAACTCCTGGAAAACAATGATCTGCTTCTTTGTTACCATAGTTGCACATATGTTTTTGAAAATATCAAATAAATGGAATCATATATATGTAACTTTGGGAGACTGGCTTCTTTCATTTAGCACAAAGGCCTTTGAGATTCATCCAAATTGTGTGTGTCAGTGGTTTGTTCCTTCTTATTGCTAGGTAGCGTTCTATGGAACACATAATTATTCATTTACTCATTGAAGAACATTTAGATCATCTCTAGTTTATGGTGACTGTGAATAGAGGTGGACACATTTTTGTGTGAACATAAATTTTTATTTATCTTGATTGAACAACTAAGAGTATACAGTAACATATCAAATGACAAGTGTTAAAAGATGGCCAAACCATTTTCTATTGCTCCAAAATAAGTGGTACTACAGAACTGGATAATCTAGAGTGTTTAAACTCACCCATCTGAAAGCAAAGCAAAGAGTAATCCTTTTTCCCAAAGCAGTGGGAATGATTTGCACTGTCCATGTTTAATCCTAAGCACTAGCTGTGAACATGCACCTCAGGGAAGGCAGGCGCTTTGTAGCTTCCCGCGTCTTGGTGGGCTGGCTTAGCGCTGAGCCACGAGCGTGTGTCCCATAGATGTAGCTTGGGTGTGGACTGTAAGGTATGGAGTCAGGCAAATCCCAGAGTGAACTATACAGGCAGGAGGGGACATCATCATGTTTCTTGCCCAAGAAAAGAGCAAGAACGCACCTTAGTTCTTGTAGTACAACCCTGGGTTTGATGCTTGGGTATGTTAAGTGTTCAGCAGGAAAAATACCCAAACCATTATCCTCAGAACAGCATCTATGAGATAAGGTTTGACAGACTCACAGAACTGCAGTTGGTTGTCTTTTTCCTCTCCTCAGTCCTTATGCCTGGAACAATTCCTTCCTCCTGAACTGCTTTGAATTCAGATTAGTGAGCATCAAACTGACCCTTTAATTGAACACAGCAAGAGGTTAAGTAAATCTTAGAAGAAGCTTTTCCCTAATCATAGAAAAGCTGCACTTTGTTTATATTTTTAGCACATCCTACTGTGTCAAGCCCAATGAAATGAATTAGTGGTAGCTTTATAAAGAACATGTATACATTTCAGGTAATTTTGGTAAAGTTTTTAAGAGAATCTACTTGTGTGATTCAAATTCTCCAGTACCATAACTTTAAGTCACTGCTAGCACAATCATGAAACAGAAAATTGATGTATATGTGAAGAACATAATGGACCAGGGGATCATATTAGAAGAACCTATCATTACAAGAAGATTTATGGTAGGAGATAAATAGTAGTTGGAGAACCTCAGAAAGCTTTGGATTATCTTGGGTGCCCATCCAAAAGCTTGATTTCTGAAACAAAATTCCTGTCCCTGGAGTTGGATAAATTGGAATGCAACTTTTGTGACCAAGTATTTCTACCTTCTGGTCTGGCTTTGTGGCCAGATATTGCTGGAACAGCATCTCACAGAGTCTTTGGCGCTTCTGCTATTGTTCCTTTCAGAAACAGGAAACAAACAAACAAACAAACAAACAGAAAAATGGCCACTTGTTCTGTCAAATAAAAACAAAATAAAACAAAACAAACTAAAAAACCTTTTGTCTGGTGCTATGGATTAAATCCAGGCCTTTGCCCTGGGCTATTCCTTTTAATTACTTACTTAATTAATTAAATTTTCTTTTTTGAGATAATTAATTTAATTAAATTTTCTTTTTTTTTTCTAGGTATGGAGGTAATCACTAGGTCATTAAGTTGCACAAGCTGGGCTTGGACTTGTGATCCTCCTACTTCAGCCTCCCAGAGCACTGGGATTACAGGTATTTTCCTCTGTGCCTGGCTTGAGTGAAATTTCATGAGTCCTTTTCTACCTCCCTGCCATCCAACTGACTCCACACTGACTAAACCTCAGGCTAACTCTCCTGAAGATTTACTGCCTTGCTCTTCAAGTTGCTTGTGCAGCAGGAACTGGGCTTCAGGTTTTTCTCTTTAAAAATTTTAAATACCGTGCCTGGTGAGTGTCCATGATCTCCTCCTTAGAAATGCCCACTGTCTCTGTAGAAGGGCAGGTATCCTGATTGTGTATTATTCCTGTGATATTTAACCATTTCAGATCCTCATTCTAGTTAAATTTTCTCATGTCTTTTTTCTCGAATACACTAAGTTCATCCTGGTCGTATTCTTCCTGTTTCCATCTCTTGGTATCTTTTTCTGTGAAGGAGTAGATTCTCATACAGTATTTGTTGAATGATTGAATCCATTTGTCCACCAAATATTTAGTGAGTGCCTACTATATGCCAGGTAGTATTCTAGGTATGGAGGTAATCAACAGAGAAGGGTGCAAATAAGATTTCTACCTTCAAAACACATATCATGGTGTGGATAAATGTCTGAGTTACTTTGACTGGACATGCATTTCACATTAGAAGGATTATTTTGTTTCAACATGTAATATTCAGCCACGTTGATATGACAGAGGTGTGGTAATGAGTGTTTTTTCTCCAAATTACCATATACATGCCATTTTATGAAGAGGCTGTGCTAGCAGTGTAGTGATCTATTCAAGAGCCACAAAGTTTTTCACCTAAATACTTGAGTTGAATTTTTTCATACCATCTTCAGGTCTCTGTGACTTTTTAAATATTGAAAATTGATGTGGATTACTCACTGAAATTTGAAATGGTAATTTTTAGTCACCAAGTAGGAATGAGAAATAAAAATGATTGCTTCAAGATCCTGCAAGATGTTTTGCTGTAATTACATACCAGGTTTAACAATGGCCGAGTCTGACACACACACATTCCAGCATTCTCTTGGAATTAATTGAGGCAACATATTTGTGGGTTCTTTCCCTTTTTTTTTCTCTCTGTATTTAGAATTCAAACGAATGAAAGGAGCCTGATTGCTAACTGGAAATAGTTCACTAGGTTGCATTTCTGTGGTGGTGGTTGTTGTTAAAGCTGTATAACCACTGATTATTGTTACTTGTTACCTATCCATCTTGGACATTACCTGGAGATCGATTTGCACTGAGAGATGCTATTTTTATACAACACCACAGGGTATATACATAGAAGTTTTCCACATCTGACATTACATAACAGAAAGGCATTAGAACTAGTTCCAAGTGAATCTTTTTGTTTAAGCATGTCATGAAGAACTATCTTTTAAATGTACCAGTTGCCTTACATAGTTGAATAATTTCAATTCTTAGAGGTCACTGTGTGTCCCATTTACCACATAAACAGCAGCGTGATGGTCTGGAGCAGTTTGATTTCTTATTTTCCTTAGATGCCTTCTTTCTGGTGTAAAAGCATTAAGGAATTTGACATAATGATAAGCTGCTATTTAAAGTCCTCACTTGTGCGATTGGAATGCAGTGCATTCAGAAGAAATGTAAAGCTCTGCATTCATGCTAGGTTAGAGCCCACAATACTGAGCATTGTTTAAGGCAGGAAACAATTCACATTTCAAATTTTTATGACCTTGATTACATTGAGCATGGAGGTGATTATCAGAAAAATTTGGCAATGTCTTTTAGATTCTTGTACAGTCTTCTAGGAGGCAAAATATACTGGTGATAACTAAAAAAATTAACTGCTACCCATGTATTTTGTTTCTGTGTTGCCAAACATCTGGATATTAAGAAATATTTAGGAAATGAAGTGTGCTTTTATAGTACTCCTTTTGTTGTTGCTGTTAATGTGAATGTATGCTTGCTGTCATGTGGTCTCAGCTGCATAGTCAGCATGCAAACAGGGCTAGTTTGTAGTTTTATATTATAATGCTACAACACAGTCTCAAAAGCATCTCTGGGGAAGATTTCTTTGCCGTGTAGAATTCTCCCTGATTTCTGAAGAAATTACATCCAGTTGTATGAGGGATGTTTATATGAACAATACATGGATGAGTGATTGTTATCCAATTAAGTTGATGTTTTACAGGAGGAGACCTTACAAAGCCAGGATTACACATCAGGATAGAATTGAAGGAAATTTAATTTTAACTGAAGGAACTGGAGATTGATTCAAAGGGTTGAACCCTTGTTACCTAAAAGAAGCAAAGTGATCTCTGCCTGGTATGGGATTTAGGATTCTTGGTGATGACTGGTATAGAGGCTGACATGGCCACAAGTAAAATTGCTACAGAATGATATTCCAATCATATAGAGTAGATGGTAGAGAGGCAAAGACCACTCTTAACTGGGAAAGTCAAGAAATTTCACCCAGAACAATGGCTAGGATTTCAACAGGAGGACAAAGCACATGGTGGACACAATCAGAGAATCTGACGTTAGCACAGGTAGAGATGAGATGTGAGTACATTGGTGGGAAGAGAGGTAGAAGCATTTGAGCAAAAAGAACTGCAGTTTGCATGGGGCGTATTAGTTCTTCCCAAAACTATCACACCAAAACAAATACTTGCATATCTATGGAAAGCAATGCTTCCTCAGCATCATCTATTTATTTAGAATTTCTAGGCCTATTTCTTGGAAAACTTTTTTTTTTTTTTAAAGTGAGCACTTACAGTGATGGCTGACATCAAGTAAGTCTGTGAGGAGCTGACGCATGAGAGGCAAGAGTGGGAGTGAGGCTTTGCATTTGGAGTTTCCTCAGAAGGCAACTACTTGCAAGTGAGAACTCCCATCTCTCTGGTCAATAAGCAAAATATTTCTAAATTTGCTCTGGCTGCTTCCTTTCAGCTTGTCGGGCAGGCTCTTTCAGACCCATGGGAAATCAGCCCCGTCAGGTAGCTGCCGCACACAGCCCACCGCTCTCTATGCTGACCAGCTGTGCGTCTTGAATCTTGGATCTGCACAACCTGTGTGGAGCAGGCAGCTGCCCTCTTACGTTTAAACAGTTCTCTCAAGGCAATTAAATAGCTTTCTTCTGCATGTCCCTTCCTGTGTAGCTGCTCACAGACAGGGCTGGGACATGTGGTAAGTGGACAGGGCTTGATCTCTTCCTATTTTTCAAGAAATGAGAGATCCCAAGCTTTTGTGGGAACAGACAGATAGAGTGAAGAAGCACTGCTGCTGAGCCCAATTCTATTTTTGAGAATGAGTGCTCTTGTGACTGTGTCATGAAGTTACTACCATGTTCTTTACAAATACAGCTTTTAAATTGTGTATTAGCAGAACACCATAAAGCATGATAGCATTTGGAATACTCAAGGAATACTCATTTTTTCCACTTTATTTTCGTGCCTTTCTATTTGTCTTTCTGAATCCGATTCCTTGTTTCTAAACACATCTCTTCCTGGTCACCTCTTAGGACTGACTCCTTTTTGTACTCTACCTTAATCTCTTTGTACTGATATAACAAAATACCACAGAATGTATGATTTATGAAGAATGGATATTTATTTCTCACAGTCCTGGAGACAGGCAAGTCTGAGGTCAAGCACCAACAGGATTGGTGTTTGGTGAGAACTCTCTACTCCCTAGATGGCACCTTGAGAAGGAGGAAAGCTATATCCTTACATCAGAGGAGAGGGAGAGAATAAATCTACCCTTCAGCTCCTCTTATAAAGCCTCTGGTCCCATCCTTAAGGACTCTGCCCTTCTGACTTATCAATTCTTAAAGGCCTTGCCTCTTAATAGTATCATGATGGTGGTTAAGATGACTTCTGGCATCTCTTTCAGACACAACACCCTTCCCTCAGGCCTCTGCCCTCTTATGTCGACCGCTTCACCTCTTCTTTCCACATCTCATTCCTCCAACACCTGAAATCATTCTTAGTCTTTCTGAAGCACAGCCATGATGCTTTATTCTGTCTCTGCTTTTCATTCTCCTCCCTGAACTCCATCAGCCCACTACTAGCTTGTCCTTTCTTGACTCCTTGTCCCTTTGTTAAGATTCCGCTACTCTTTGTGTCCTGTTGTTCAGTGTCATTGCTCCTTTATCCCTGTTTTCTTTGATATCTCTATTGTGCCTCTTCCTGTTCTGCCCTTCAATTGCCCTCTATCTCTTCAAATCTCAGTGATGTCATAGAAGTCTGCCTAGAGAGAGATAAAGAGTGGCTAGTGAGGAGTTAAGAAAGAGGTTGGTTAATCAAATAGGTTCTTGAGCTCTTCTGTCTAGCTTCAAATCCAGATTGTGTGATTTTGAGTGAGTTAGTGTCTCTGTGCCTCATTCTCACTTAAAAAATGGTGTTTTTTTGGTTGCATGCAAATCACATGGCTGCTGTGAAGACTGAATAAATTCAAAAATATGCTTAAAACAAGACCTAGAACCTTATATTAATCTGATTTTTGTTTCTATAACAAAATAGCTGAGGTAATCAGTTTATAAAGAGACAATGTTTATTTTGGTTCATAGTTATGGAGGGTTCAGTCCATGGTTAGTTGGTGCTGTTGCTTGTGGGCCTGTGGTGAAGCAGCACAGCCTGGTGGGAGTGCTTTGTGGAGGAAGTCTATTCACCTCATGGCCAGGAAGAAAAGCAAAAGGAAGGGGACAGTCAGGGTCTTATTATCCCTTCACACTTATGCAAAGACTTGCCCCCGTAGCCTAACTTCTTTCTAACAGCTGCCACGGCTGTCACCCTCCTCCCCTCTTCTTTTAGTACTAGGAATAGGGAGTTGAACTTAGGGAGTTCACCTTTTTGTTGTTATTATTATCTGATTTTTAAAAAAAGCTCTTGTGAATCTGCCTGGGCAGGTCTCAAACTTATGATCTTTCTGCTTTATCTTCCTATGTAAGTGGGAGTACAGGCACGTGACATTGTGCCCAATTTAGGCTCCATTTCTTAATGGTCCCACTGCCTTGCAACAGCACCATGTTTAAGACCAAGGCTGTGATACATGACCTTTATGGGCATTCCGGGTCCAGTTACAGAATGTAACTGTTCATTATTATTTATCTGATTCTTTATCCTAAAACTATATGACAGCTGCCTTTCTCTTCCACATTTAACATGTCTCTGCATGTTTCCTAGTTTAAAACATTAACATATCATTTGCCAAAGTATATGGACATATTATTCTTTAATTTCAGATGAGAAAATGCAATGTTTGATTTCTACAAAATTTGTGTAAATGTGTGTGTAAGATGGAGTATAATAGAGAAATTGAAACTCCCTTTTTCTCTACATATCCACTCAAATAAGTGACTGATCCACTTTCATGAGCCACAGTTCCTAAGCTGAAGTTTGGGTTGACTCAGGTGATTTTTCCACATTGTTAAGGTTAGTGATTTCTTTTCTTTTCTTTTTCCTTTTCTTTTTTTGTATTTCTTTCTTTTCTTCCTTCCTTCTTTATTTCTTATTTGTCCCTTGCTATATTCATTGGCCAACACTTGATTGTGTAATGCTCATGGGCTAGCAATCCAAATTATGCAAATTAAGGAAAAAGAATAGAAATAAGAGAATAGAAAGGAGATACAAGTGGGTGAAAGATGAGTACAGGAAATTTATTTTAGAAGGGGAAATGGATCAATAGCTGGGAAGAGTTCATCATCTTCTAGGACAAAAGATCTAAAAAATTTTACACATTGGACCCACCTGAAAGGTTCTGCCTCAGGGGTTGTGATAAGTTCAGAGCTGCATTTTAAATGAATTTCCAGGCAGTGCTGATGCTGAAGTTTAAGGACCACACTTTGAGAAATATGGCTATGGATTTCCTTTCTTGTCACTTTCCATTATAACACTTTATTCCTTGCTTTTTGTTAGTTAAAAATTACTATTTCTCTTAATAGTAGTTTTTGTTTCTTCCTGCTCTAAAGTGAGTTAGTTTTCATTAGAGCTACTGCTATTCATTGTATTTTTCTTTCTTATTGCCTTCATTTGTAAAGTTTCCCTCTGTCGCTTATAATAGACTCCTCTCTCACCATCTCCACCATACCCAGCCTTCATTTACTCAAAACTCAGCTTCTTACTTGTCTGCACACCCTGCCTAATGTGCATATCTGGATGGGGACTATCCGATTATGAGTGTAGAAATCAGGGTCTTGGGGGAAGATTAAAGAAAGAATCACCGTGAGCAGGAACTAAAGCAAGAATTACTATGAACCAGCAAGGAGAGAGGAAAACAACAGGACCAGTCACTCACATCTGCTGACAGACAGTTGGTAGAGTGAAGACTGTAATCATCTGTAATACATCTGCTGAATTTGCCTTCCTAGCACTTCTTCCTTCCCTTTCTGGGCTTTTCCTTTAAGGAATTGTTTCTTTTATGCTTCTAGGGATAATGTGAGGTCCCATCTTCTTAGCCTATGGTGTGGGATGTAGGCTTTTCAGCCTGAGTAGCTCGTGCTCTGGTCAGGGTGACTTATCATCATGTGGATGTGAGCCCAGATGGGCTATTCTGAGGGGTTCTTTGAAGCCTCTTGTGGAGGGAAAGAGATGAACACTGTATTTCAGAAAGTTCTGGGGCTAAGACCATGTACTTCAGGTTTGCCAGAAACTCTAAAGTCTTCCTTTTGGAAAAAGTATGACTGAAATAAAGCCAAGACTTAAGAAGTCAGAGGGACAGAGAGGGGATAAATTATTTTAGTCCTTGTTTTTAGCTGCACAAGAAGCCAAACTACTGTTGGAGTTTTTAGATATAAGAGCAAATTAAGATTCCTTTTTGTTAAAATTAGATAAATTGGGTTATTCTCATTTTCAAAAGGAAAAAAAAAAGGCCAGAAGGATATTAAATATACTGCTTTGGCCTGGATCATCCAGGATTTTTTTTTTGAGACAGAGTCTCGCTATTCAGTTCAGGCTGAACTTGAACTCACTTTGTAGTCTAGGCTGATCTCGAACTCGCAGCACTCCTCCTGCCTCAGTGCTGGGATTACAGGCGTGTGCCACTACGCCCATCTCAGGATTTTCTTTTGGAGCTTCCCTCATCTCTCCATTCTGAGGGGCGTGGATTGGTCAGTCAGGAATTCCACCTTCTTGGCTATGGCGATTGGATCAGAGACTAGGTAAGGCACAAACCAGGTCTAAGAAACTTAGCCTCGGGATTTCTGTAGGAAATATTGGAAATGCACAAGTAGTTTTCCCTGGAAATCACAGTGCTAGAGGTTGTTAGTCTGGAGCTGGTTGGGCAATTTTGAGGGGAGGGCCTCTCTGAGCACAGAGCTCTTAGAGAAAACTGGAACATAAAGGAAGACTGATGGCATCAAGATTCAGAACAGAGGTTAAGAGGCTCGCAGAGCTTAAAACCATTAAAGGGAATTGTTATTCAACAGCCAAGCGCACATGTTTAGAATCTCACTGAATCATGGTCAGTGTAGGCAGATTTTTTCCCATTGGCTTTGTGTTCTAAAGACTGCAAAGTTGTACTGGACAAGGAGAAATTATTTCTGGCATTTAGTTCATTAGATAGAAGGATCAAACCCATTTCTTATTGAGAATTATGAAAAAGTGCTAGAATTTCAAAGCTGGAACTTTAAGAGTTCATCTAGACTGATGGTTTACCAGCTGTGGTTCACATCATTTTTTCAAGAAGTTCTTAAATCCATATGTCACACTTTGTCCTGTATGTGAATAAAGTCAATATATATGATGCATACACATGAATTATTATTTTTTTAAGAAATTAGTATATGTATATGATACATAATAAACACATTAATCATGGGGGTATGCACCTTAGTCCTTTTGAAACTATTATTATTATTATTTTTAAAGCAAACCTCGAAGCTATTGTGATGAACTATGCCAGAGTTCATGCAAAGATTGGACTGAAGATGCAGTAGATATTTATCAACTAGCAAAGCTACTATCTCAGTCAGTACCTAGTAAACATCTACCTTGAACACCTAGTGGAGGGAAAGATCTGATAGAGGCCTGATGACCACCCACCGTCCTTACCACGCACGGTCAGTGTCCATTCCTCCGACGTCTGTCCTGGCCCCTGTGCCCTTGCCTCTGTTTTGCACTCTTCCCTCTTGACAAGTCAATCTTGTCATGTGACTTTCTTCCACTGTTTTGGAAAGACTGCTTTCTCCTACCCCAGAGTCTTGGCAATATGTAAAATGCTCTCCAGCTCCTTCCTTTCATGCCTCCTCTGTGCTTGCCTTTCAGCTCCAAAGGCTGTGACAGAGCCAGGCTGACCCGATGGCACTCATCCCAGCCCATGTCCAGGTCAGGCTTTTTTGTGACATGTCTTCCACAGCCAGCACTGCTATCCTTCCGGTGCCTCTCTCAGCGTGTACCTCGGCTTTGTGCTGGTACTGACCAGGTCTGGTTTCCCCATGAAGCTGTAAGTTCCCTGAGACTGGGCACTGACTTTTCTTTTGTGCCTTATTATCTCTCCAGTGCCTGGCCTTTGATAAAATTTGTTTTGCACATGGAGTAATCAGTTAAGGTATCTTAAATTCACTTTCTGTGTGCTTCTAGCTTCCATTATGACTTTAAAAAACATTTATTTCTGCTTTTCTGTCCCTGTAACCAGTCTCAGAACTCTTCAAGGGCAGAAACTGTTGCATTTATCTTCATATCACTAATGTATGTAGCTGTTTTTATCCACAATGTGAAAAGAAGGCCCACCTGCAAGTTGGTGACATAACCAGAAAACTATGTCCTATATGCAGCCCTCTTCTAAAAATAGCCCAGCACATGCTCTGGTATAATCTGACTCAGATGCTTTGTGTGGTAGAATTTCAGGAATATTCCTGTCTTTAGACACGAGTTAAGACCCCTGAATCAAGTTAGTCTTTAAAAGGTCCATTTAAACAACCGCTAAGATAAGGGGAAGATATTGCCCCTGGGTTTAATTAGAAGCCAAGGCTCTTTAAGCTTCATACAATCTATACTTAACAATTACCCCTCTCTACTTAACCTTATGTGAAAGTGAAAGGATTGAGGGATAGGCAGCCCAGGAGGACCACCCAAGAATAATACTGCATTTCCCTTCATGTGTAAGCATAAATGTACACACCGTGGGTTTAACCTCCAGATTTTCTGCCAACTAGCTGTGTACCCTTAGCCAGGGCTGCATCTCTCCGAGCTTTCTTGTCTTCACACCGAAATGGAAAGAAAAATAGTGTGGAGCCTGTGTAGTTACAGGAAGTGTCGTTGAAACTGTATAGATGAAATGCTTGGCATAGGACCTCCTGCAGGGTTCATGTCCACAGTCACTGCTCCTCTGTCAGTGGGAGGTGGGTGGGCAGGTGGAGCTGAGTGTATGAACATTGTAGAGGAAGGTAGCCCTTCCTCTTCTTTCTCTGCAGCTAGAGCAATAGATTTGAGAAGATTGAACAGGTCCTGGGGAACAGACAGCAACCCTCCCCAAGCCAATATCCTTTTATGGGCCAAGGGATGGGATTGCAGTGTTTGGGCTAAGAATAGCTTCAAGGCAAGGGTGGGACAAATGTCTAGTGTGTGGGTATAACAGTGAGTTTCTTCCAAAGGAATAAAATATTGAAGGACCATGAGAAAGGAAGATAGAATACATATGCTTAAAATATAGGTCTATATAGATTTTAGATAAAGCATTAAGTGCCTCAGGGCTCCCTGGCAGCTGCGGTCTCTGACAGTATCTTTATTGTAGATTTTAAACCTGATATTTTCTTTACATGATCTCTCTGTCTCTCATAACTCTCTTGTATGCTCATTTCTACTTCCAAAGAAATACCTTCTGAGTTCCTTCAAATCCACTCTCCAGACCTTTTTTCTAGAGGGTTATTTCTAAAACAAACTCTGGTCCATTTTTTTATGACTTTTGGTCTCTCTGGCCTCAATACCTATAGCAGGAATTGCCATTTTCATGACAATCCTAGGTTTTTGATAAGTGATCTAAAAAAACAAGTAGTATAGAAAAGGAGCAAATCTTTCTCCTGCTCTTTCCTTCCCCAGGTCTGCTCCTCAGAGTAGTCTGTTAAACCATCTCAGTGTTGAAGCTATGGTGACACTCAAGTGCCTTGCTGGGTTTAAAATAATTACTTAAAAATGTAACTGCTGTATATTATATTACAGGTAACAAGCTTGAAATATACCAAAAAGGAGACTATGTCTTTGATTTATCCCCTAACAGTACTGTAGTTTGCTAAAAGATTACCACGTTATTGACCAAACCACACATTATGTAATTATTATCTTAATTTTGGGACGTTGAAATTATTTCCAATTCTTGTTCTATAAATAATATTGCAGAAAACACTGTTTTCCATTCAAAGTTTTATCATTCAAATTGGATATCTAAATTGCAAAGTCTAGGCCAAACATTTGTATGGATCATGACGTCGGTTACTGAGGTATTTTCAAAAATGGTTTGGCAAATACTTGGTGCTGCTAGAAATACATGAAAAATAGACATTTCTCACCATTCTTACCATTCTTTTCTTTTTATTTTGGCTAAGTAATGTCTCATTTTTGTTTTGATGTCTAGGTCTTTGTATTTTTGTTGTGCAGAAATTCATTAAGTATTATTCTTGGTGGGAAACTTTGAAAATAAAGTTTTAAGCTACTTTTAAACTTAGATTTCTTGCAAGTTTCAAAATACTGCAATTTGATTGCTTTCAAATTGTGCACCGAGTTACCAGATACAATGAATTTTAGTGTCACTTTCTCATATGTTCTTTGTTTCTATCCTTTAGTTCCTGTGGCTTATTATGATAGGAAAAGGTACCGCGAATCCCTGCAGTCTTGTGTGGGCCAAGAAAGTGTCTATCTCTGCAGTTGTTCGGCATGTCTTGATTAAAGGTGTAGTGATGTTTAGAAGTGTTTCAAAGATTTGTTGTTCCAAAATTTGAGGAAAACCTGGGTCACTTGCATGTGCAAGCACAAAGTGAGTCATTTATTATTAGTGCCTTTGGGGTCTTCGACTGGAGAGTGCCTATGCAGGAATGGAGAGGGCTCTCATTTAAATACTAATGAAGACTTGATGCTTTTTTTCTTTCTTCTTTACTCACTGGAACAGATTTATAGTATGGTAAACAGAAATTCCACCCTGCCTCTCAGGCATTCTCATCTACAAGATGCCAACTATTGTAGGGGTGCTGTAAATTTTATTCTCAAACCATTGTTTCATGCTATTTTTTCACCAAGGCAAAGAAATAGATTGGTCTCAGGAACCAGACAGTTGCACGGATGGCTGGTCCAATTGATCTGCCTGCCTTAATGGATCACTATCCACTAGGGTAGACAAACTGGAAACTTGATGCAGGCACCATTTTGATCAGAGGCTGAAGTCAAATGCTGTGAGCTGCTCAAGCCAAGTCTTGTCACCTGTGGCTCCATTCTGCAACCTGAGGAAGAGCAGGAGTGCTGCTGGTCGTGCTTCAGTCACACATGTGACAAACCGAGTTACCCTCCTGTGGTATTGATGTCTGATGAGCTTTGAGGGAATGTTCAGTTTTCATGTTGCAACTGTGAATTTTATTAATTTCTATATATCTTTTGAATAAAGACAGTAAAAGAGAATTTGTTATGGAAAAATGTATTTTATAATTTGTTGTTGTTGTTGTTAGTCCTGGGAATTAAACCCAGGAGCATTCTGTTGCTGAGCTACATCTCCATCTCCTTTTTATTTTTATTTTGAGACAGTGTCTTGCTAAGTTCCCATCTTGCCTTGGCCTCCCAGGTAGCTAGGATTATAGCTTTACACCTCCACACATGACTTTACTTTTATGGTTTCTTGTTTAATCTTAGCTCTTTCTCAGCTTTAAAAAGATTTTGGCTTTTTGAGACAGGATCTTGGTCTCTAGTT
This sequence comes from Hydrochoerus hydrochaeris, assembly GCA_004027455.1. Lineage (NCBI taxonomy): Eukaryota > Metazoa > Chordata > Mammalia > Rodentia > Hydrochaeridae > Hydrochoerus > Hydrochoerus hydrochaeris. Next base: position 31,139 of record PVLA01011260.1, read on the forward strand.
TAGGCTGGTTTTGAGCTCACTATGTAGCACAAACAGGCCTTGAATTTGCTGTGATCCTTTTGCCTCAGCCTCCCAAGTGCTGGGATCGCAGGTGTGCGCTACCGCACCTGGTTCCTTGTCTACTTACAAGTCCTCTCACCCCACCCCAGGTTTTGTACCAGCCCTGGGAAACATAAAAGTTTTCTCTCCACTAGTGAGAGAGGCTTGGGATACAACTTCTATTCTAAGTGTTGTTCCCTAAACAGTTATTTCATGCCATGCTCAGAGGCAGATTAATGAGCTGTTCTGAGGAACCAAACAGTTTCATGGTTGACTAGAGAAAATTGATCCATCTGCCCTAATGACTCATTTTGTAACAGATTTAAAACAATACAACCAACGACCATGTAACCAACCTCGCTTTCAAGCTCTGGTCTGCTGAGGAGCTCAGCCAAATTCTTCTTGTTTGGTGACAGTGAGTGATGTGGCAGCTTTCTGGACCAATTCTCCTCTTGGAAGAAACTGAAATTGGGGACATGGTATGGAGACGCAGAGAGGTGCCAAACCTGCCTGTTAAAATCTTCCCCTGCTAACATCTTCATCTTGCCTTAGTTATTTTCATTTTTCTTTCTCTACCCTCTGCCCAGGCAGGATTAGTGTCCTTCCTCCTCCAGCCCATGTCGCTAATGTAAGTCCCCTGTGTGGAGGAGGGGCCCAGCCCAGTCCCCAGCTGTTATCATGATGGTCAAGTCCCCTGGAGCCACCACCTTGGCTTTGTGTTCATCTGAGGTTTGCACTTGAAGATTTATTAAACCCTGACACTTCCTTTGCAGATTCCCTGCGAGGGGCCTGTTTCCACTAGGACAGCCGAGCCTAGCCCCTCTCCTCCTAGGGTTACCCCCTTCCCGTGATGGGTCCTTCTACTCCTGCATGCTGCTTTGCCAGCTTTTCCTATTGTCACTACCCAGTAGGACAGGCAGTGCTGTGCTGTGGTCAGGTCAAGCTCCTTTTGGAAGGTGTATTTTATAATCACCTTAGCTGCTTGGGTTCTTGAGGAGGGTATGTGCTCAGGTATGTTTACATGGTGAGCGGTGTAATAAGTGGCATGATAAATGTGTGTTTGCAAGACGAAGCCAATAGAAACACAGATTATGTTACTGATTTTTCTTCACAAGAACGAAGTTTTCTAGCAACAGAGACTTAAATTTAGTTGTTTGTGGTTCATTACTTAAGAGGAAATATTCCATTTCAACATTGATAAACAAGGTAAAAGTATAATTTATTCATCCATTAAGACAGTACAAGTTATTTAAGCATCTTTTAGGAGTTTTAAGATTTTGCACTAAATAATAGAGATGAAAAGATAAAAAAAAAAAAAAGATCTTCCACCCACAGAGAAGTAAAAATCTAGAAGAGAAACATACAGAAACAGGTCATTTGAAAACAATGCAATATAAATTAGCAGGATACACAAAGAAGATTAAAGATGAATAAGTGAATGATCCATTTATATCCTTTCATGAATGGAAAGTAAGTAATTTGATTGCTACTTATTGGATAAGGTGATTTGAAAATATTCAAATGTATATTTTATATGCAAATTTCCTACAACACAGTTTTCCCATTAAAATGTGGGGCTTGAGTTGGGCGTGGTGATGTGTGCCAACTATCTCAGCAGTCTGGGAGGCTGAGGCAGGAGATTCTAAGTTTAGACCAAGCCTAGGAAACTCAATGAATTAGCAAGATCTATCTCACAATAAGAAATAAAAAAGGGTGGAGAAGTTAAGGGGGAAAGCATAGCTCATTGTGAAGGCCTCAGTTTCAATCCGTAGAATCACAAAAAGGAGAGAGAGAGAGAGAGAGAGAGAGAGAGAGAGAGAGAGAGAGAGAGAGAGAGAGAATTTTTTTAAAAGAACAGGGCAGGAGTTCTGACTGTTTTGCTGCAGGGAGATGATGCTCTGTGACTTCCAAAGCTAAGCACAAGGGTGATACAGATTCTTCCTTGACTTTGGGAATGCACAGGCTGAGTCCAGGCTGGAGGATACCTCTGTGTAGAAAGTCTACGGGGAAAGGCTCAGAACCCGTAAGGAAGGACAGATTCCTGGACATCCTTTAGCTGTTCCAAGCCCCTTTCCATGATGCTCCAGCTGCTATTTGACAGCAAGCACTCCAGAGACCTTGAATCAGAATTTCTTGGGGGAGCCCCTCCTAGATTCCAGAATTACAGAAACAGTAAGAGAATAAAACGTTTGTTGTTGTAAGACATCAAGTATGCAGTAGATTTGTTTCCTGTTGGTAGAAAAGTGGAGCAGGTAGGTTTGTAGCTACAAAACAAAAACAAAACAAATCAAAACAACAATGACAACAACAAAAACTAAGCCATGTACTGTTAGCTTTGTGTCTGGCTAGTAGGCGATGCTGGAAGAACCTTGAAATTAGCAGATGCCTGCTGGGCCTTGAGGAATGTATCTTAAAAGTTTAAAGGAATGCAAGAAAAATTTTATTGAAAACAAGAAGATAGGAAGTATGTGTTAGACAATGACAGCATATTTTGCCAAATTGTCATCCATTGTAGGGTAGAGAACAAAAAAACATACCAGATAAATAAATGGCTCTACCTGGGAAAATCTGGAGGCAGCGTGGGGAGAGGACACCTCATTCCCTTGAGATGTAGATGCTAAACTATGCTTAGAGTGGTAAGCCAAAAATGTACCTGTTCTGTTTTCCACAAAAACTTGAAAGAAATACTTAGATGCCAAGAATGTTTAAAAAATAAAACCATTTCTTATTCCTAGATAGCAAAACTCTCAAGTTACATAATAATTTCAGGGAAAAATCAAATCTAGTGTTGTCCTGTAAGGTCCTTTGTCAGGACCACAGATAGATGGCCAGTGGAGCCTTGCATGTCCCAACAGACAAAAGCTTTCTAAAAATTGAAGGAATTAAACTATGAGAATGTTAAGGTTCTTAAGTGGATTTTGCAATAATATTAGCATAGGGAGCCAAGGTAAAAAAGGCTTAAAGAGTTTTGTTTAATGGAGAAGATTACACATTAATATACAAAAATCCCACAAATTTTGAAGGAATCATACAAGCTTGCACTGAAAAGAACAGAAGCAGAGCAAAATTAAGAGGGCTTTTCCTTCCTTGAACTAATGCAGACAGAAGAGAGGCTAAGAAACATAGCAAACAAGTTAGATTTTTTTTTACTTAAAATTTTTTTTTATTTAAACAGAAACAAAATCATTTTAAGGGTAGAGATAATACACAATTTCAAAAAAAAAGATAAACAATAAGAAATCACTAGTTGATAAATTACATATTGTCCTCTTAGAAATAGTTGTTCAAGTTACAAAATTAAAGCATACAAAGTAGTTATTCAAACAGTGAGAGTGTAAACAGCTACGCATGCATGAATCTCTACATGTATTTCTATCCTTTCTGTATTAGAAGGAAAAACAAAACCTTGCAAGACAAAACAAAACAAATTCCTGTAAAAATAGGAAACCAAAAAGTCATATAAAACCACAGTACAAGGTGATCTACAGTGATTACTGTGTTGTTTCTTATTATCTTCAATAGAATTGTCTATATCATTAGGTATAATTGAATATAGCAGTATAATTGAATATATCAGTACATAACAATATTAGTAAAAATAGAACATTGTAGACAGTATAAAACTTCAAAGCAGGTAATAATCAAACCAGAGTAGATATTCTAGTGAATCTTGTCATCTTAAGTACAGTTGCCTATAGTCTCAAACTTGATACTATCAATCATAACAGCTTTGAATAAAATCTATCAATACAAAACAGCGATCTAACAGACTGGATTCAATTACAATCAGTCATGCTAAAACAGTGTAGGTTTTATAGAGTTTTAGATTAAGCTAATAGGAAATTAAGGATGATTACCATACTATATCCTGTTATTGTCAGGATTACTGTCTGTGCCCTCTAATATAGTACAGGTAGAATGACTGGAACAGAATACAATACATCTAAGCAGAGTAGTGTGAATAATGTGGGTTTTAAATCCTGGTGCACTATTAACAATATAGTGTATCAGGGCCATTTATGTTAGAGATTCTAGTTATTCTTCTCTGCCTCATTTCTGCTATGGTATTTTTCTGCCTTTGTTTGTCTAGTTTTCTCCTTCATCCTACTGCCTGCCCCGTTCGTTGAGGCCTTTCTGCCACTGTTCCTAAAATCCTGATTTTTTTTTCTCTCTCCAGAATGTCCTACAGTATTCTCTGTAGGGTTGGATTGGTGGACACAAACTCCCCCAGTTCCTCTTTGTCATGGAAGCATCTTATTTCTCCATTAATTTCTAGTGACAGTTTTGCAGGATACATCAATCTGGGCTGGAGATTATTTTCTTTCATGGCTTGGAATACTTCACTCCAAGCTCTTCATGATCTGATGGTCTATGTCAAGAAGTCACCATGATCCTGATGGGCTTACCTTTATAGGTAATCTGTTTCTTTTCTCTGACAGCTTTTAATATTCTGTTTTTATATTGAATTTCTGGTATCTTGATTATTATATGTCTGGGTGGAGCTCTGTTTTGGTTGTTTTGGCTGGAATTCTGTATGCCTCACATAACCAAATGTCATTTTCTTTTCCCATGCTTGGGAAGTTTTCCTTAATTATTTCTGTGAATAACCTTTGTAATTCACCTGTATATATTCCTGCTTCTTCATTCATGTTTCTTATTCTTAAATTGTAGATTCTCTTGTCATCTTCTAGCCTTTGTATTGTTACTGCCTGTTTCCTTGTTATTTTTAAGAGATCTTTCCTTTCATGATCACACATTGCAAACTTGTCTTCAAGTTTTGATAGTCTATCCTTAGTTTCTTTTAAGACATTTTGCCAGCTTTCAATGGAGTTTTTAATTTCCTGGTAGTCTCTTTGTAACTGCTTTATGTGTCTATATTTTCTTTATATTCTTTATTGAATGTTTCTCTCCTTTTTTGTGTTCCTCCCTTCTTCCATCTGTATCTTCCTGAGAGATGCTTCCTGAGGGCAGATCTTTTATTACTCTACTCATATCTTGCTTTACCTGATTTAATATTTCAGTTTTGAGCTCGTCTACAAGGTCCCAAAGATATCTCTTAATGTCCATTGAAGCCATGTCTGATGTTGTGTGTTTGCTGCCCTCAGTCTCCCTTGGTTTTCCCTCTCCTAGATCAATGCTCTCAGGGTTCTGGGCTGGGGCCTCCTCCTGCCTCTCTCTCCTGTCATGGCCCTGTCTTCCTCCACACAGGTTACAGTGTAGTTCCCAACCCCCTTCCTTGTTGGCTACGTTTCCTCTGAAGCACGCTGGCAAGGGATCGCCGCCCTCTCCTGACTGCTCTTGTCACTGAGGTGTAAGCAGCAGCTGCATATGCCTGCCCACTGGGCAAGCCAAACTTCAGGGGCCTTCACCCAGTTAGTGCTTGCTAGGCACAGGGAATTGGTTTGGGATGGCTCATTGGGTCCCAGCCAGGGGTGCAGCTCAGTCCAAGCAAATCACATGAATCTGCTCTGGGGAGGGAGCAACCAACTGAAGTCACTGTCACTCCCAGTTCAGGCTCCTCCTGCCCAATTCCAACACGTCGCCCATTTGGTTGTGCCCTTACCGTCATGGGGGGGTGTCTCATTCCCAGCACTGACTGTAGATTAATGAAAGTCCCTTTGCCAGTTCTGCTCTCCATTTGGCTCACCATCCCCCGACTTCAGTGCTGCTTGTTCCCCTGTGAGTGGCAGGCAGTGGGAACAAGTTTGGGTGGCTCTGCCTGCTGGCACCGATTCAAGCTGGCACAAATTTAGGCCAGTGCAAGCTTGGTGGGTCTCTGCGAAAACACTGTGTCCTGTAATTTTTAGCTGTTCCAGTTGTAGTCCCAATGTATTTGATGAGCTTTTTTATGTTTTAATTTCTTCCTGTGTCAAGTGGATCCATCTCCTCCTGTCTGGGTCTCTCCAGGGTGTTTTATTCTGGCATATGAGTTGTTTCTCCCAGGAGGCTTTGTATTTTGTTGTTCACTGGTCGGCCATTTTCCAAACAGGCTAAACTTTGCAGAACAGTGAAAAAGCGACTGAGGGGGTTTTGTTTAAAACATTAACTATTGGTATGATTGTTATCTGTCAAAACAGAAAAATCACAGAGGCTGCACCCAAGAATCACAGAGTAACATATACATTCTTTGGAAGGAAGACTGTGTTTTTCTCCAAAACCTGACTCCTCGAGCATGGCTCGATTTCAGAACTGCTATGGGCCATGGACTGCAGTGTTTGTTTTCCCCTTTTAGGAATGGGAGCATCTGGAATGGCTATCCTTGTCTGTTGCATCGTTGCATCGTTGAAGTATGGGATAGATAAGTGTCATTTTACTTCATACTCCTTCAGATTGAGAGGAGCTACGCCCAAGAAAGGTGTTACAGTTGGATTTAAAATGTAGGCCCAAATTTTCATGTGTGTGGAAGGTGATTGGATCAGGGAGCTCCAGCTGACAGCTGTTAGGAGGGGGGCACCCAGCTTAGCAGGGGACACTAAGGCATGACTAGGAGGGTATATTTTCCCTGTCCCTGGCTGTAATGGGAGGAGTAGAGTTCCTCTACCTAACCTCCTCCACATTGCTGTTTATGTCTTGGACTATCTGACCATGAGTCAAAATAAACTTCTCCTCCTTTAAGTTGCAGGTGTTAGGTATTTTGTCTCAGCCAAGAGAAAGTGACTCAGACAAAATGCTTTCTATGTTTGAGATAGGCAGATGAACCTCAAGCCTGATGCATTAATGGAACAAAGAGTTATAGCAGCTGGGGAAGGGAGTAAACTTTATTTTGCATGTGACAGGAATCTAAACAATTTGTGGATAGAAAGTGTGCTCTGCAGTAATTTTCAGACATGCCTGCAAACACTTCTGCTATTGAAGTTGGGTCTAGAACTGTGGTGGTGGGGCAGCTTGGCCCAGATGAGGGGGGATGGAGAGCAGCTGTAGTCTAGGTGTTGCAGGCCAGCCTTGCATACAGGTCAGAGCTAGAATGTGGTCTGAAGCCCAGGCAGTGAGACCTAGAGGCAGGTGGGGACTCAGTGGGGCAGGGCCCACGTTGGACCTTACCATGTGCTTACCTGCTTTCAAAGTGGATGCAGTGCCTGGGGTCCATAAACTGAGAAGAAGGTGCTCTGCCTTTCTCTGCATCTAAGGCAGAATTTGATGTTGTGGTTGTATATTTATACAACATTATCATCACGAATTTCAGTCATCACCGTGAAACAACCTGGACAAGTACTACCAGGAGGTTGAAGACATGGAAGAAAATAAAGTCACTTACATACCCACTTTAAAGGCATATTTACCTGGTAGAGATATATTGGGGTGGATCTGGGGATTTAACGAGGTGGTTTTCATCAACATAAGGATGAAGTGACTGTTGATATAGTCAGTGTGTTGCTCACATTCGTGGAATTTCTGGTTTTTAAAGAAATTTTGCTGAACTGCTGAGCAGAATTGGAAGGCCAAATCCTGGACCTGAGCAACAGAGTGGTGACTTTGTTGTGCAAATCACCTGTGTTGGCTGCCCAGAACATTCTGCTACCCTAAGCCTATAACCTAGGCCATGCATGGGATCATTCTGGATGTCACTGGCCCAGACAGGCTCAGAGAGGCTTCAGCTCATGATCACAGAAGAGTACATCTTGGGAAGTCTGACTGTTCTTCAGTGCTTCCTTCATGGTGAATATCCATGGTTCAAAAATGACGTGAGTGATTCTCCCTGGCCTATTTCTTCAGAAATACTTCCTTGCATTCAGTAACCCCTTCCCATGTAGGTTCTTCTAGGTCAGACTTCTGGCTTTCAGAACTGTTCAGAAGAGGAGGTCACTCATTTCCTTGGAGGCTCTTCTCCAGCCTCCATGTTGGTGTGTGAGAGTGTAGGATAGTGCACCATGACCGACTCTCTTTGGCCTAGCAGGTTTTGCATTAGTCTTTTTGTACCCTAGTTGCTCTGTTTTACAATGGTCAGAATTACAGTGTTTTTTGTTTTTTTCATCAATAGGGTTTATGTTTGGGAATATTTATCTCAAGAGTTGCTCGAACAAGTTCCATGTTCTAAGATTTCTTCATCTTCCATGATTGCAGTGTAACTTGGCTGCACGGATCAATTGAGACAGATATCCTTGATCTAGAGGACACATGTGAAGATCAAGTCACAGTTTTACATTTGCAGCACTATGTCTTCTGCTGGTCCCGATGTAGCCCAACGGTTCTAGAGGTGTCTTCTAAGCATTATTTAAAAAATATTTTTATAGATAATACTTCAACTAACCTAGTGGTTCTGATGTTGGAATTTACATGATCACTCACACAATGTTAAAAGATGCTGTGTGTTTTTTAATTGTTGGCCCAATGAAGGCAGAAATGGTTTCTACATTGGTGTCATGTTTTACCAGCGAATGTAAGCTGTGGGCTGGGACTAGACTAAAAGCTGTCCTGTTGTGACAGTACGGAAAGTATGTTAGTGCAAGATGATTTAAAATCCTTTCTGTGTGAGCTAATTATTGTGGGTTTTCTGTTAGGGTAAAAACTATGCATTTTCTGCTTCTTGTTAAAATTTCTCCTGCCAGGACAGGGCTGCGCTAGTTTACCTCAGTATGACCGGGGTAGTGGGCAGTTCTACTCATCATCAATTAGCTTTGGTTTTGTACAGTGTCTGGTAGATGATCACTAGTCAGAAAACCATGTATATTCTGTCTTTAGAAACAAGAAGAAAAAGAGGAGAAACAGATTAATTCCCAATGTATACTTTTGATTTTACTTATTATAGTAAAAGTAAGAATCTGTACTGACTTTCCACTTGGCTGTTCTGGTTTCAGAGGATGAACTATATGCTATGTGTTTTTCTGTACTGTCATTATTATTTTTGTACCTTATGAGGAGGTTGAGTCTATGTCCTTTTCCTTGAAACTGGGTGGGATTTTATAACTATTCTGACCATGGAGTAGGGCAAAGGGATGCTATGTGATTTCCAAACCTAGATTGTAAATGACAATGCAACTTCCTCCTTGCTTGCTGGAACATTTGCAATGGAGGAAACTAAGCTGATTCACCTAGGGAGATCAACCGTGATAGAATGTGGTGCAAGGAGAGGCAGAGAAAGAAAGAAGTTGGGAGGAGAGAGTGAGAGAGAGACTGAATGCCAGGCCAACCCTCAGTTTGAGCAGACCTTCCACTCTTCCTGATCCTTTCACTATCTGACTGGATGAGAAATCCCAAGCCAGACCTGTTTAGCAGAGTCCTTCCCAAATTCCTAACTCACAGGACTATGAATGGCTGTGTAATAGTTGTTTGCTTTAAGCCGCTAAAATTTGGAGTGATTTTTTATATGGTCATAGATATCCAAACACTGATCGTGTTAATGCGGACAGTATGCAATCTGTTATGCTTCTTAGTTACTTTCTTAGTCACTGAGACACAATACCCAACACCTGCAACTCAAAGAGAAGAAGTTTATTCCAGTGGCAGTGGCAGATGGTTGGCAGGCTCCAAGACAGAGACAGAGTGGTGAAAGGGCTGATGGTGGGAAGTGGTTCACATCGTGATGGCCGGGAAGCAAACAGAAGTGAGGAGTCAAGAAGGAAGATACACTTCTCCAGCTCACATGCCCAGTAACTCACCTCTTCTGACCAGGGCCCACCTCCTCCCAGCAAGTCAGCTATTTTGTACCCATGACTCAATCACCTTCTAAAAGCTCACCTATAAGGGCAGGAGGCCTTTGAGCAATATTCTTGATCTAAACCATAACAGCTTTTTCATTTGCTGTTTGACTTATGTGAAATCCTTATAAGCAACCTGTTGAGTAATTGAATCAGTGATGTTACCTGTTTTAAAATAAAACAAAAAAACTAAGCCAAAGAGAGATTAAATAACTTACCTAGAGTCATGAAGCAAGCAAAGGTCACACCTGATGTTGAAATATCACAATCACTTACTAATGTTTAGTTTAACATATTCTGTATTTCATTTATTTGATATTTCATTCATTCAGCAATATTTTGTTGTGGGTCTGCTCTGTGCCAGGCACTGTGTACAATAATGGGACTGCAACAGCACACAAGACAGTCATGGCTCCTGCTGGTGATGCTTAATCTTTATGGACAACTTGATTGGCTTGAGAGATGCCTCAGAGTTCAGTAAAGCACATTTCTGGGTGGTCATGACTTGGGGACTATATCTGATCCCTGGGCCCCTTCTTTTCAGGCTCTTCCTTGTTTCTCTGCTTCCTGGCTGCTACAGTTGGCAACTTTCTTCCCTCAGGCCCTTCTACCATGAAATTTCTTCCTTGGGTTTAGCCAACCATGGACTGAAACTCCTAAAACCATGATCCAAAGGAATCTTTTTGTTCTCTAATTTGAGTGTGTCAAGTATTTTGTCCCAGCTTTGAAAGGCTGATGAGTACGTTTTGCTAACCAAACTAACATTTTAGCAGGAAATGGACAGTAAACAAGAGGTAATTATATATTCTGATAGACATGGACAAGAAATTTGAGACTACCATGATAGATTGCAAGGGAGATGCTAACTTAGGGCAGGTGTGTAGGAAGTTTCTCTCCAAGGAGGAGACATCTGAGTGAAACCTAAAGGCTGAGAAGTAGTCACCTATGTGGGTGGGGACACTTGGCATCTGTTTCAGAGAATTAGAGGGCATAATGTGTATAAGTTTTTCATCCAGCACTATGCCATGATGCTTCACTTCCCAGAGTCTCGCAGTAGTAGGAAGGGCAGTGAAAAAGTTTTGTACAGACATTCTGAGAGTGAGCACCTCCTTAACGTTTCAGCTTCAGTTCCTCTCTTGCCTTACCAAGTTCTGGCCTGATAGGTGAACCTACACATTTTAGGTCTGCATTACATTGTGGTTTATCAGGTTTAAGACCCTTCCAACAGAATAGAAGAATAAGCATTGACATACAAGCGATGCGATACGAAAAGGGATGATAAAATACATAATTAATGGGAATTTTATTATAAAAATCAAGGAAACCGGTTCCTATATTGGGGCACAGGAATTGCTGAGATAGATGTTTGGTGTTATACAATGGAAGGGGAGGAGAAAAGAAGGGAGGGAGAGAAGGTTGGGGGAGAGATCACCCACTAATCTTAGTAAGGATTTCTGAGTATTATTCTAGAAGGCTGTTTAGGAAAATTTAATATCCACAAAGTCCTTTTCTATAACATAAATATTTGTTTAAGTCAAAGTTTAGAAACTCCTACAGAGATTTGAAAAGTATGTATTGCTGCATTTGGATTCACAATGTATCATGGCTAAGGAGAACCAGGAATCCTCCTTCATTAGTGGGATCATGACCCCTTACAGGTTCTGAGTCATTCCTGGGATGGTGCAGATATGAGCTGAAGTGAAACTATGTGTCTCTCAGACATTCAGGGGAGATGGTGCCAAGCTACTGACCCAAGGCAAATTCCGCACTTGGGGTAGAGATAATGGGAGCCCACTCACTTCATGTTTTATCTTTCAAATACTCTTGGGATCATTAGTTTTGCTTATTTATTTCTCTCTCTTTTTATGAGGGATTACTTCTCCCAGAAGAACATGTGGTTCAAGGTTATTCATTTCTAATTCTCACATTTGTTGTTATTGGATTACTGATGTCTTTCTACTGTGGATATCTATATATTTCTCTCTATATCCTATTGCAGATATCATAGCAGTCTAATCAGGCTCTGAGCTCAGAAAGGATGAGGGAAGTGTGAATCTCCTCATCTGGAAAGCTCAGAGCAAAGTGAGATTTCTGAGTAACAACTTGAGCCTGTCAATGACTCTAGGTGCTGGAGGGGTTACAGTTTAGTGAGTTTCTGGAAGAATTTATGGTCCAGTGTAATAATCTATTTGGAAAGCCATGTACTGTGAATAGGTAATTACAACTAGTTGATAAGCATCAAAAAAGCACCGAATGTGTGCTTCAGGTGGGCAAAATATTGAATATTTGTTTGAAGCACTGCTTAGAATTTTTTCCAGACAAGATTTATTAGCTCATTAGCTTAATCTGTCACTTATCAAACATTTGTTAAGCACCAGAGTAGTATTCTATATGTGGACTATGCTAGGCACTGGCAATACAAGGTGAATAAGAAAGGTCCCTGTCCTTTAGGAACTTACAGTAGCTGTAAAACAAAAGGTTACAATGCTTTTGAGTGCTGCCAGATGCCGGCATGGTGGTGCATGGGGGAGAGCCGATTCCTTCAGGAAGGCTCAGAGAGATAGTTAGACTGGAATTTGAAGTGGCTACTTACCAGGATTTTATAAAAGATGGTGAAGGAGGGGAAAAAATATTCCAAACTGAGCACATGTGAAAGGAGCTTGGAACCACCGCGTACAGTCTGAGGGTCTGGAGGATGTTCCACCTGATAGGGCTTTGGGTACATGGAGTAGGGTCAGGGAAAGAAAGCCAGAGGGGGTGGGCAGTGCACTTCTAAAGGACCCTACAGTAGCAGAAAGGCAACATGTATTCAGAGAACCACTAGTGATTTAGCCTCTGGGGCATGGGAAAGTAAAACCGCTTAGAGAGGCAGGGAAGACCAGGACAAAAAGGTCTTGGATACTGATCTAAAGTAAGTGATCTTTTTCTATTAGTGATGGGGAGCCTTGACAGATATTAAAAATTAATTGTTTTAAATCTTTTGTTTGTTTGTTTGTTTTGAGACAGGGTGGCCTTGAACTTGCTTATATAGCCAAGGATGACCTTGAACTCATGATGATCTTCCTGACTCAGCCTCCTGAGTGCTGGAATTACAGGTGTATGCCACATATGGCTTGTTTTAAATCTTTTATTCTGACTCTGCCTAGCCATCTGGGTCCTGGAGGTTTTGAACTCTACCCAGCTAGGTGTAAGGCCCCGGCACCACACTCCAGGAGTGTGTCTGTGCTAGCTGCATGGAAGATCACAAGTCTGCCCAGTCCATGTCCCAGTACAGTCCATCAGGGGAATGCCTGGCTAGCCTCACAGGTCCCAGAGGTACCAGGCCCAGCCCAGCCCAGAGCCCCAGAGCTGCCCATTAGGGAGGGGCCAGCCTAGCTGATAGGTCTTGGAAAATTTGGACTCTGTCCATCAGAGCACAAGGCTCCAGCTCCATAGTTCAGGGGTGTGGCTCAGCTAGCCAAGCAGTGGGTCCTAGAGGTTCTGAACTCCACCGAGCCAGGAGAAAATTCTAGCACCATATTCTGGGGGGTGTGCTCTGATCCGGCCCGCGGATCAATCCGTGGGTCTCACCTGGAGAGGGAACGGGGATGGTGGGCAGGGCAAGAGGAGAGAGACGGAGACAAGTTGAGCAATTCCAATCAAGTCTCGTTTATTGATATAAGGCACAGGGTTTTTATAAGCGGGGGGGCGAAACATGGAGCTGGGCAGGATAAGCACGTTGCATGTCTGCTGATTAGCTAGAGAGCAAGATCTACCCAAATAAGGACAAGCTAGAGGCAGGAAGCTGTTGCTAGGTAGGGGTACGTGGTAACCATGACTGGGCCCTCATCATATCCAGTAAATACAGGAGAGGGTCATGGGTAATGTAGGCTGACACAGAATGCCCTCAGGCACGAGGGGTGGGACAGCAGCAAAGCCTTGAGCTGCTCCCTACAGTGCTCCAGCTAGCTTTATGCTCCAGAGGTTCTGAACTCCTCCCAGACAGACCTCAGCAAGGCCCCAGTGCTGCCACACTCTGGGAGGGGTAGTGGTGGTGGGGTGTACTCTGTCTAGCTGTCTGGGTTCCAGAGGTTCTGAACTCCACCCTGCCAGGTGCAAGGCTCCAGCACCATACTCCAGGGGTGTATCCCTGCTAGGTGCCTGGGTCCTGGAGGTCCTGAACACCATCCAGCCAGGTTCTAGGACCTGGCAACATACTCTGGGATGTGTCCCTGCTAGTTGCATGGACCTCTGCCCAGCCCAACATTGCAGATCATCCCAGTGCAGTACATCAGCAGAATGCCCAGCCAGCCTCACAGGCCACAGAGCACAAGTCTCTGGTACCATAGCTTGGGGATGAGCCCAGCCTAGTCACAGGGATACCAGAGGATTGAAGCTCTGCCCAGAGCAGTATCCCAGTGCAATCCATTGGGAGGGTGCCTGACCAGCTGCACAGGTCCCAGAGGAAAATGACAAAACGAAAGAGCAAGATGCACTGTCATTCCTCCAGCCCACCAAGAACAAACCCAAGAGTTGTTGAAATGGAAGACACTGGAAATCACACAACTGAACTTTCTGAAATGATAGCAACTGAGGTAAAGAAAAACTTCATGAAGCTATAGAGGAAATCAGGTCAGAAATAATCTCTCAGGTAAAAAAATGAAATGACCGACATTGTGAAAGAAATGTTGCATGTATATAAAGAGAATCTACATAAAAAATAGAGGAACATAAGACAATGATGGAAACCTTAAATGATCAATATAAAACAGAATTGAATGCATAAAATAGATTCAAAGGGATATTCAGGAAGTTAAAAATTCCACTGAAAACTGGCAAAACCACCTGAATGAAGCTGACGATTGACTCTCAGACCTTGAATGCAGGATGGAACCTTATGATCATGAAAGAAAAGATATCTTAAAAATAGCAGGGAACTAGAGGAGCTAAAGATGGCTGATCAGTGAGCAACAAAATACAAAGCCTCCCAGAAGAAACAACTCATATGCCAGAATAAAACACCCTGGAGAGATCCAGACAGAAGGAGATGGATCCTCTTGACACAAGAAGAAATTAAAACGAAAAAAGCTCTTCAAACATGCAGTCTCAGGGCTACAATTGGAATGGTTAAAATTACCGGACACAGCACTTTCTGCTGTGACCCGCGAAGTTTGCACTGGCCTGAATTCGCGCCGACTGGCAGAGCTGCCCAAACTCGTTCCTGCTGTTACTCGCAGGAGCCACAGCTGCGCTGAAGTCGGGGGTGGTGAGCTCAATGGAGAACGGAGCTGGCAAAGGGACCTTAATTAATCCATGGTCAGTGCTGGGAATAAGACCCCCCCACCCAGGAAGGGCGTGACCAAATGGGCGACATGTTGGAATCAGGCAGAAGGAGTCTGAACTAGGAACAACAGTGACTTCAGTTGGTTGCTCCCTCCCCAGAGCAGATCCATGGGATTTTCTTGGACTGGGTCATGCCCCTGGCCAGGACCCAATAAGCTGTCCCAAACCGATTCTCTATGCCTAGTACACACTAACCTGGTGAAGGCCCCTGAAGTTTGGCTGGCCCAGTGGGGAGGGGCCAGCATACACAGCCTCTGCTTACACCTCAGTGACAAGTGCAGACAGGAGAGGGCAGAAATCCCTCACCAGCGTGCTTCAGAAGAACCATAACCAACAAGGAAAGGGGCTGGGACATCCACTATACACCTATATGGAAGAAACCAAAACCATGACAAGAGAGAGAAACAAGAAAAAGCCCCCAACCCAAAAACCTTGAGAACACTGATCCAGGAGAGGGAAAAACAAAAGAGACTGAGGGCAGCAAAATGCAACATCAGACATGGTTTCAATGGACATTAAGAGATGTGTTCGGGACCTTGTAGACAAGCTCAAAACAGAAATATTAAATCAGGTAAAGCAAGATATGAGTAGAGTAATAAAAGAAATGCTAAGCATCTCTCAGGAAGACACAGATGGAAGAAGGGAGGAACACAAAAAAAGGAAAGAAACATTCGATAAAAAAATATAGATACATGAAGCAGATTCAAAGGGATTACCAGGAAATTAAAAACTCTATTGAAAGCTGGCAAAATGCCTTAAAAGAAACTAAGGATAGACTATCAAAACTTGAAGACAAGTTTGTAATGTGTGATTATGAAAGGAAAGATCTCTTAAAAATAACAAGGAAACAGGCAGTAACAATACAAAGGCTAGAAGACAACAAGAGAATCTATAATTTAAGAATAAGAATTGTGAACGAAGAAGCAGGAATACAAACAGGTGAATTACAAAAGGTATTAATGGAAATAATTAAGGAAAACTTCCCAAGCATGGGAAAAGAAAACGACATTCGGTTATGTGAGGCATACAGAAATCTAGCCACCTACAACCAAAACAGAGCTACACCCAGACATATACACTGCTCTCCATTGGGCTCACCAACCCCCGACTTCAGTGCTGCTGTGCTTCCTGTGAGTGGCGGCGGGAACAAGTTTGGGTGGCTCTGCCTGCCTGCGCAGATTCAAGCTGGTGCAAACTTGGTGGGTCACCGTGAAAACGCTGTGTCCTATAATTTTTAATTGTTTCAGTTGTAGTCTCAAAGTATTTGATGAGCTTTTTTACATTTTAATTTCTTCCTGTGTCAAGAGGATCCATCTCCCTCTGTCTTGGTCTTTCCAGGATGTTTTATTCTGTCAAATTGTTTCTCCTGGGATGCTTTGTATTTTGTTGCTCACTGATCGGCCATCTTGTCTTCTTCCTCTCTTTTCATTTTTGTTTTTCTTTTTGTGTCTTTTTTTCTTAAATAAAATAAAGAAAATAAATAAATCTTTTATTCATAAAAATTAGCATAAAATATGTCCTTGCTGTCCAGTTCTATGAGTTTTGAGAGAGTGGTCTATAAGAACCCCATAGGGATAACTATGGAATTATTTTATCATCTCAGGAGTCCCTCAGGTCTACCTTTGGTGTCAAATTTCATCCTACCCTAAACAACCCCTGATCTGTTTTCTGTTTTTAGAAGTTTGTCTTTTTCAGAATATCATGCATATGGAATCATGTAACACATCATTTTTTGAATCTGACTTCTTTCACTTGGTCTAACACATTTAAGATTTATACATTTAGTGGATTTATCAGTAGTGTGGTTCCTTTTTTTACTGAGCAGTATCCAATGGTTTATATAAGGAATGATCAAAAACTGCAGTGAATATTTAAAGTAAAAATATTTGTTAAACATTAATGTAAAACATTAATCCTCCTCTGTTATGTTGCCATTAATCCACTTCAAAATACTACTTCTCACTTTGAATTCAGTTATCCCATCATTCTTGCCACTTTCTGGAGCAGCATGGGAAGTCCTCTTTCGTAAGTGTCTTTAGTTGCACTATTGTGGCTGCCTTGATGTCCTGAATCTGTTCAAAATGTTTACCTTTTGAGGTTATTTTGACTTTAGGGAAGAGCCAGAAACTGCATGATGCTAGTGGTTTAATAAGGTGCATGAGGACCCACTGCAATGATTTTGAAAGCTTGCCTTTCTGTTGGGTGTATTTTGCAGCAGGATTCACTGTGTTTTTGATCACACTTCATAATGACACTCACAGAAGGACTTCCAGAACTGCTTCAGAAAATGGTATAAATGATGGGATAAATGTGTTTGACAAGAGAGAAAGTATTTTGAGGGAAGGATTAATGACAGTGTGTCTTTTGCTATAAAAAATTAAAACTGGGTAAACATCATATTTTAATCACACCTTGCCTGTGCCATAATTGGAGGACATTTGGATTAGTACATTTTTGGTGCTTGGCAATTATGAACATTCAGATACAGGCTTTTGCACGCACATAACTTCTGTTACTCTTATATAAATATGAAAGAGCTTTATTACTGGGCTCCATAGAGGATGTGTTTAACTTTATAACAACATGTGAAAATGTTTTGTAAAGCACCTGTACCCATTTCCAATCCTACTGGAAACACATGAGAGTATCAATTGCTCTGCATGCTTGTCAGCATTGCTACTGTCAGGTTTTAAAAAAGTTTTAACCATCTTCATAGATAGGCAGTGCTATCTTACTATGGTTCTATTCTGAATTTGCCAAATGTCTAGTGTTGTTGAACACTTTTTCTGTGCTTTTTCTTTTCTTTTTCTTACCCATGAATTTGCTTTGGTGAAATAATGTTCAAACCTGTTGCCCAATTTACTTTATGGGGTTGTTTACTTTCTTAATATTCAGTTTTGGGAACAAAATATTTTATATATATAAATATGTTATATATATATGCATAGACTAATATATATAATATATATGTATATATATTCTAGATGCATGCTCTTTATCTATTTTTTACAAATATTTTCTCCCAGCCTGTGACTTGTGATTTTATTTTCTCAACAGTATTTAGCAAAAGCATTTAATTTTGAGGAGCCCAGTTTATCAGCTTTTTCTTTTATGTGATCAGCCTTTGGTGTAATTTCTAAGAAATCTTCACCTAAGTAAGGCTGCAAAGACTTTCTCCTAAGTTTTCTGTCAGAATTTTTAATAGTTTAAGTTTCACATTTTAGTATGTGATCCATTTTGGGTTAGTTTTTTTTTGGATAAGGTAAGATGTGTGTTTCTTTTTATTACAGGTTGCATTTTAGAAAGCTTACTCTGCCAACAATATGGAGAATGGATTGAAAGGACAAGAACAAGACCTGGCAGGATGTTCCACAATTATTTTCTCTTTTATTGTTTCAGGATGCACAAGTTAAGTACATGGAAAAAACATTCCCAACCCATTGATTGGAGTGTAGGTGTGTCAGTTACATCAATTTAGCCAATCTGAATGTCAAAGTATTAAAAAAATATATATCAGCCAGTCTCCTGGATATGTGACTTCTGACTTGGTCATATAGAAATGGTTTAAACTTTTCCTCAGGTCTGATACATACTCTTTCCTTTATCTCTTGTGGGATATAAGAAAGTTCAAAGGAAGAATATTTCTTCCTTCACCTTCTATGATTGTATAGCTGAGTGAGATGATTAGTATTGTGCTTTGCTAATACTCTGGGTGGTGTCATGATTGTAGGGGAAGATAGTTTTGCTTTTACTAATGGCTAAGATAAAATTATGCCTTAAGAAAATCCAGATGCTGACTTATGAAAGATCAAATCCTGGAGATTAGTTATCATTTTTTCTGTAGACAGCAAAGATAATCCATAAAAAAGTAGAGTTATTTCTGCTCATTCTAAAGTTCCATTTCCAATGGACAAAGTCTATGCTTTTAAATTTTATTTAAATTAATTTTAAAACTATCCAATAAGAGGTGAAGTTAGAGAACAGAAGTATGCATAGGCTGTGGCATCCAACCAAGTTAAAATTCAATTCTTACTAAATAGATGACATTAGGAAAGGTCCCTAAAGGCTGTGGTATTTTTTTTAACCTCCCCTGCAAGGTGTGAATGATAATCATAAGAGTCATACATGAAGTTCTTGTAGAAATTGATAAAAATAATGACTTAAAATGTTTAGCCAAGACTGACATATCATAGGTGAGAAATAAATACCAGCTATTATAAATATTTGTAAACCTGCCTGAAGGCAATGTACTATGTATTGCATAGGGATAATAGCAATAATATAACATGTGATTTCTTGCCCCAGGGACTTTACAATTTTCAGTCTGTTGAGAGACACAGATAGGCAGAGAGCTACTAGTTCAAACTCAACTAGAGTGGCATAGTGTTGTATTATACTTCTGCGATAAGATGAGACTAGAATGATTGTCTATCTCTGGGTAAATTAGAGGAAGCTTCGGCCAAAGAAGACATTTGATCTGGACCCTGAGGGGTGGCAAAGGTTGCACACATGGAGAAACAGTAGAGAGTGACTGCTCAGACACCAGCCCAGGAAAGGCTCTGAAAGGCTTTCCTGAGCTGAGGAGCACGAGGTGTAGGGGACAGTTGGGAGAGAAGTGGTGCAAAGAGCAACAAAGAGCACTTTGTCAAAGGTCACCGGGAGAGGCTGGATTTGGCTCTGCTTGTTCAGATCATTTTATGATTTTTTCATATCTATGTGCTTTTAAACAGCCAGGCTTGAAGAGAACTCATGCAGTTTTATTTCCTTTGCTTAGGGAAAAACAAAAACAAAAACAAAAAACCACCCTTGTAAATCATTAATGGCTCAGTTTACAAGGGGGATTACAGTCCTGGGAGTCACTATTTTTCTATTCAGCAAAGAAATAAAAAGAAGCATATTGAATTATGTGAAATATGAACCGGCTTTGTGCTCCAGTACCTATCTGGGACAGATTGATACATGCTAAAATGATATAAATGACCATTGTTCAGTCCTTTAATATTAAAGAGCTTTTGATGTCAAAGCAAAGATACAGAATGAAAAAGTTTTGAGGAAAAATCATAGTTTTGAGATCTAGACATTATTTTTCACCCCTTCCGTGTTGATTTATGTCTAATGAGGACTTGAAGATTTTAGTCTTCTGCCTACTCTGTCAATTCTTGGAACATTTGAAGAATCAGGAATTTACTCCTTCATTTGTTGGCCCCTGAGTACATTTTAAAGGTAACAGTGAGATCTTAAATCATCTGATCACTCTCCATTGTGTAGTGTTATTGAGGTAGAACTAATATTTGGAGAATTAATTGCTAAGAAAGGTTTAATTAGCTCTAAGAATGACACAAAATTATTTTCCTCTTTTAAGCTGATGTCTCCTAGGATAATACAGGATGTAGCATTGGGAAAAGATGATAAGAAATTGTCCACATTTTAGATGAGGTTCACAATGCATAGATTAACCTTCTGTAATTGAAGGAAACAAACAAACAAACCAACCAACCAACCAACCCCTGAGCTGTCCCAAGAATTAAACAGGGAAAACAACTCTTATGTTTAATGCTTCAAGAATGTTTAGTTCTCCTAGATAAGTTTACCTGTATCACAACTGGGAATTATTTAAATTTTCTCTGGCATTTTAAAGTTATTATTCAAAAGGAAAATGGAAATAAAAATGTATAACACTTTCAAGCTTTATAAAGCATAGGGTGAAAACACCTATAGTTTTTACAGTTTTATTTTTGCAGTGCTAAGATCTTCTTCATGCTAGGGGGTCTATACTAAGCTACACCCCAACTCCAGCACCCGAAATTTTTTCTTTAGCGCTGACTGAGTCTTTGTTCTATTTTACAGTAAACAATGACTTTCAGAATTTTCTTCTGTGACATTTCTTCAGGGTTACATTCTAAAAGATTTTCTTGTTATTTCAAAGCTAACTTAAATATGGTCCCATTCCCTTAGGACTCTCATGAATGACTGTTATTTCTATTACAATAATTTTTGAAATTACTCTGTTAATTTTTGAATATGTTTATTGATTTGACATTTATAAATTGAATGCATGCAATTTATTAGGACTTATTGGATAAACTTATCATTTACTTGAAAGACAGTGAATACAATATAGGCTTCAATACAAGTTGTACTACAAGATTTAGTGACCAGAGTTCTGAGTTCAAATTCTAAGAATGAGTGACTGTGCGTGGGTGGTGGGAAGTGGTGGGAAGTACATGAGTACTGTGAGCTGAGCTAGGTAAGAGGCCTGAAATCACCTCTGCAATATGCAAAGAGAAGGGAATGCAGAAAGAGTAATCTGCATAACACAACTCAAGATAGTATCCAATGTTTGGAGGTTAGTGCTTCAGTTCTGATGTGTAATGATGCCCTGGGAAGTCATAGACTTTTATGAGGCTCGATCCCAGCTGACCATGAGAAGTGTGGTTTTCCCTCCTGCCCAGCTCACATATATTTTTTGGCTGCTACAGTGCAGGCTAACACTGACCTGTTGCCTTGCTTCAAAGACTACACATCAGCTTCTTGGCTAGACAGATTTGCATTGCTTAAGCCAATTGAAGGGATAAGGAAAAATTCTAGCCAGCTCAGCACATAGCAATACATGGAGATAGGGCCGGGGTTAGCCAAGATGGAGACGACTGCCCTTCTCCAAGGAGAGCCGTCCAGGTAGTCCTCCACAATTATTCCCCTACCTCACCCTAACAACACCTCAGCTTTTGAGCAGAGAGGCTGGCTGGGTTCCCATTTGTTTCTGCTTTTCCAAGAAATGGAAAATGAGATTCTTCACTCCTTGAGTGTTTTCACAGTGAAATTCCCCATGGGAGTTATTTTTGCTGCTCTCTCTGGCATAGTCTTTCAAAGTTATTGGTTAGGCAAAGGCAAATGATCAGTGGAAAATTTGGGAAGAGATGAGAGGAAGTATTTTTTCCTCTCTGCTCTATATGATACTTCAGACTGCTGGCTTTTCTGGAACCCAGATATTTCAGCTCTATTATTCATCTCCCTGTAGGCTCAAGAAGACTGTCAGCTCTCTCATGCATGGGTATGTGCTCTCTCGTCAATCTCTGGGCCTTTACTCAAATAATTTATTCTACCCAGGACAGGTACCCTTGATCCATAGCCTTCAACAGCTAGTAGAAACTCCACCTTTTCCTGTAAGAGTTTCATGTAAGAAGCAGCACTTACGACTCCTTAGCACTTTGTCGGCACTTCCTAGAGAATTCTTAACACCGCCAATTTATGTTTCCCTGATTGGACTGAGGTATGTTTTTGGCAAGGTTGCCATCTTGTTCTCCTTCATGACCCCTACTGTGGTTCCTCAGGAAATACCTGTTAAATTCCATGAGGCAGCTCGAAATAGTGCCAAAATTGTGCAATCCGAGTCAAGATATTTGGTTCCCTGTCTCAGGTCTAAGCCAGGTCTGTCAGTAGCAGATTCTGGGAATGATTCTGTGACCCTAGAAAATTCTTCACATTTTTGGGCCTCAGTTTGCTCCTCTGTAAAAAGAGAAGCTTAGAGCAGGTCACTGGTTCTCAGCTAGGCATGCTTTTGCCTAAAGATCTGATGCTTCCTTGGTTGTACATCCTTGGCAGAATCCACTGTTTATTAGATACCTTCCTGTTCCAGTAATTCATGTGGGCTGGTGGATATTGCTGTAGCCTGCATATTTAGATGAAAGGAAATGAACACATTCGAATTACAAGTTAGCACTTCAGAGCCATTGCAAAAAAGAGACTTGAATCAACTATCTGAATAATAGTAGTTCACATTTATTAAACTAGGGAGTGTGCTGAGAGCTTGGAATGTATTATTTCATTTCCCCCTCACAATGTCCTATGAGGCAGGTACTATTTTTATTTCCATTTTGTGTATTTAAAAAGCCCTGAGGTTTAGAGAGATTTAATAATGTCCTGTGTTACTAAGACCAGAATCTGAGATCAACCCCTCTCATGTTAGAACCTGAGTTCCTAACCACTCCCTAGCTTTCTTCTCTTAGTATTTTGCTTTTATTGTGGGGAGCTGATAATATCATAATTAAGAGTAATGCCTTTACTAATCTTTTCAGTTTTATGTTCTATGTAATATTGTGTTTTTGGTGCCTAGCAAGAGATGTGTATACTCATAAGTATACTACTGTAGTTTTTATGTAGACAGAGCATTGAAACATGGTTTGACCACTCAATTTTTTAAAATCACAGTATAGTATGTCAGATTCATGTGAAGTGGCACCATCCATTTTTTCACATGACCTATGACAGATTTTGTCACATGAAAGGAATTTACTCTGAAGGAATTACCCGGGATTAAAGGATCTGGCCTTACAAGATCTCTGAAGACCAGGAAGTATGACATCTAGAGACTCTTCGGCTTCCTTAGTGGTAAGGGAAGTGCTGTTCTATAATTACATAGATGGGACACTGATAATCCACTCCCGCTTGCAAAATATTTCACCCCACAGAACAATTAAGCAATTAGTATTTATTGCAACCAGATATTACTCATTATTGTATATGAAGACAACTCCCAGATTGTGCCATCCCCAACTTCCTGATCATTGCAGAGTATCTAGTTGCATCTATACTTCTCTGCTGGACTCCTGGGTCCCGCTGATCATGTCTGATGAACTTCATTTCTCTCAGATTCTTCTGGAGCCCAAATTCCTGGTGTTTCTTGGCAAAGCTCCTCTTTCCTATGCATACTTTGTCTTAAGGTCAATTCTGCTCTTCTCCATTATTACTCTATCTCCCATTGTTGTCCAGTCTGGTTACTTTTGCCTTCATGACATAACTGAAGTCTTTTTCATTCAATAATGCTACATCCTATGGGATACTTTTCTATAGAATTATCATTTCCTCTCCCTATATCCCCCAGTGTTCCTCCTCCTCCTCCCCCTCTTCCTCT
>PVLA01011261.1:0-54942 GCA_004027455.1 Hydrochoerus hydrochaeris
AAAAAATCTTACCTGAATATAAGGATTGCAATACTGAGTCTGTCTATAACCAAGATGGGTCACCAAGTGATTACAGGTAGGTAGTGCATACAGCATGGAAACAGTGAACACAGTGGGTGATTCACGTCCCAGGCACGATGGATGGAGTGGGACTGCAAGGGACTTCATTACTTACTGAAATTAAAAATTATGAATCATTTATTTCTG
Organism: Hydrochoerus hydrochaeris; assembly: GCA_004027455.1. Classification (NCBI taxonomy): domain Eukaryota; kingdom Metazoa; phylum Chordata; class Mammalia; order Rodentia; family Hydrochaeridae; genus Hydrochoerus; species Hydrochoerus hydrochaeris. The sequence goes on from PVLA01011261.1 coordinate 208, forward strand.
GAAATTTCCATGTCACAATTTTGGACTGCAATTGATTGTAAGTGAAACTACAGTAAGAGAAACGACAAATGAGGGACTTGTCTTCCCCCCCTCACCTCATACCCCTTTTTCAAAGAACAAGATTTGTTTTGATACAAGTGTAATTAACACATATTCAGTAAACACCTTATGTCACAAACTGTACCAAACTCATCACTATTAGACTCTACAGATGGTTTCCTGGGTACAAAATATTTACGAATCTTTTGTGCATATGGCCCACGAGGCAAATGCAGCATGGGGCGGGGATGTGACTTATCTCCCTTCGGCCTTGAGGGTCATCATGGCTCCACCCCACTTCCTGTCTACAGGGCCTGGGGATCAGGCCCTGACACAGGGCCATGAGTCCAACAGAGCCAGGAGATGGAGAGAAAGGACAAGTGCTGAGGGACAGGGTTGTGCAGAGACCGGAGATCTCCATCTTGGTCTTTGCCTGTCTATTTCTCTCTCTACAACTCTGTCTCTGTCTTTACCTCCTGCTCTCCCTCAAATACACCATCACAGGACGAATGGCTGAATAAAATGTGGTCCATCCATATAAGACAACAAAAAAAGAATATAATCACAAAAAAGGAATAAAGTACTGACCCATGCTTCAACAGGTACAAACCTTAAAAGTGTCCATGAAAAAAAAAATTCAGATTGGGTACACTCCCCGTCCCAGGCAATGGGGACAAGTCACAGATCCTCGATCGCTCAGGGCTAGAAGGGAGGGGGACTGAAGGAGGAGCTCCGAGGAGGTGTGGGGCAGATTGGGGGATGATCACGAAGTTCTGGGGTCAGACCGCGGTGATGGCCGCACATCTAACACCCCTCCAGTCGGCCACGGGGCTTACACCCGAGGCAGGAGAGAGGGCTGCTTTAAAAGGGTAGATTTAATGGTGTATGGGTTAAATCCTTCTACTGTCCCCACACTGCCCTTAGCACATACCCTTCCTCATTACAGACTGAGCACACTGCACCTGGTGGGCAGTGTACATACACTGCACAGGGGAAATACACAAAGCCATGGGCCTGGCGCTCTTGGCGGCTTACAGGGTCTCAGGACAGACTTGGCTCCACTGTGTTCTACATTTAGATTGGCTGCCAAGCCAACCCTAGAGGTGAGGCCATCGGGGGGGGCACTGGTGAGCCGCCATCCTGCCCCTCTCCACCATCTCGGGAACCTCAGATCTAAGGAACCCAGATGCCCAGCCCAATCCCCTGCACCACAGGACGGCAGCCAGTGCAGGAAGCACCCAGGACTCAGCACCCGGCTGATTCAGAGGCCCACGGGAGAACGGAAAGATGGAGGAGAAGGTGCAATCTCAGACCTCCAGCCCACCAGGAACAAGCCCAGACACAAAAGAAATTAGAAGCCACACACCTGAAACTTCTGAAATGATAGCAATGGAAGTAAAGAGACAACCGAGGGCTTTTATGTTACTTAACTTTGCGTGCCTGTATCTGGTAGTCTGAGCAATTAGAGGATAGCCATGTACAACACAGTAACTATTGTTCATTTCCCTCTGCCTTGTTTTTGAGATCTGAAATCATTCTCGTTGTATTTCATTTTATTTTACTTTTATTCTTTACCAAAAAGATGCCCACTGCAGAGTCAGAGGGACAGGATGCATCCAGACAGGCTGAACAGGGAAATGGGACTTGGGGTGCTTTGCCTTCCTGTAGGACCCTTGGCCCATCGGTCCTCACTGTGCCCTGAGGACTGGGGCTGGACCCAAGATGGCCCCACTTGTGCTAACAGCCCCCGAGCACCCACGGCACGCCAGCACATCCCAAATGCTTTGCAGCGTTACTAACTCATTAACTGTCAGGGCGGCCCAATGAGATCCACATCATTACCCGCGCTCCACACCCGGGGACATGGAGGCGCAGGGAGGATGCCCAGTGTTTGGCAAGAGGCACAGCCAGCCTGTGACTTCCCTCGACATTCTCAGTCCCCCTGCCTGGTAGATAGGAGTCAGTCCCACCCATGGATGGTCCCTACGTCCACCCTGAAGGCTCATGCCAGATGCTGGCCTCTGATAAGGACAGGCCTCTGTTCAAGGGCAGGAACCAGTGACAGTGACAAGTGTCAGCAAGGATGCAGAGCCACCAGCACTCTTGCAGCTGCTGGGGCTGTGGGTGCTGGGCCAGCCATGTGGACAGCAGCTTGTCTAGGATGGTGGGAGATGTAGGGAGCTGGGGACCCAGCAGAAGTGCCCTTGGCATGGCCGAGGGACATAGGACATCCACCGTGTTGGCATGGGGCAGAGCCCTGCACTCTGGAACTGATTCGAGCAGCTTCCGCAGTGGACAGAGAGGACACAGCACCAGTGTGCTCCAGCTCACGGTGGCACAGAAAAGCCAGGCAGGAAGGGACACACAGTAGAGTCCCCCTTACAGAAGTCGGGACTCAGGCAACGCTAACCTGCGGTGTTTGCTCAGCGAGCAAGCACGGGCGGCATGAGCACAGGGACATGGGGAAGCTACGTCCTGGTCCAAAGAACAATGACCTAAGACAGGAGGAGGCCGTGTTGGGCCAGAAGACGGGAAGCCTCCAGGGGTGTCTGCATCCCGCGGGGTGGTGCTAGGAGGGCTGCGGTGGCCGCCTCGTACTCGCCTGCTAATAATAATCGGTGTATGTTGTGTGCTTTCTGAATGTGTGTCCTGTTTCAAAACTTTAAAAAACAATTTTCCACGCCCACAGCGGCGGCCTCCCTCCTCTACCTGGTGGAATCTCTAATGTCCTTCCAACACCTGTCCCTAAACTCCATGTTAGGCTAAACCTAGTGACTTCGGGCCACTTTCCTTAGCTACACATCAAAAAGGGGGATGGCTCCCACCTTCCTTTTGGAGAGGGGCCGATGGGGACAGGGTTGATGGCATTTGTTCACCCATCTTCCCCCTCACTGTAAGCTGGTGTTCCAGCCTGTTTTTTTGAGGGATGGAACCCATGGGTGCTCTGCCAGCCTTTATTTTATTTTGAGGCAGGGTTTAAGTCGCCCAAGTTGGCCTCAGACTTGTGATCCTCTTGCCTCAGTGTCCCCGGAGCTGAGGTTACAGGTGTGCACCACCATGCCTGGCCAGTCTACTTTGTAAACACCGGTCCCGGCTGGGAAAACCTGCCCTGGGCCCTGCAGCCACCAGCAAAACCCACTCTGGAGATTTTCTCTCCCACCCTCAGGATGGGAAGATGGACTGGCTTTCTCCTCAGTGTCCAACAACAAGCCCAAGTCTCACCCCACAGAGGAAAGTGCTGTTTGTACTCACAGCACTCGGGTTTATTTTGTTTGCTTAGGCATTTGCTCTTCTCTCTGGTCTGAGGTTGAGACCATCTTCGGTCCTTGTGGCTTGTGTGTGCCCTGGGTGGTTGTCCTGTTGGAACAGAACCTGCAGAGTACTGCGGGTGGTCAGTGCTGCTCTGGGGGAATGTTTCTGTTTCTGGGTGGCAGCCACATTCTTTTGAGTTTGGTCACACCTGTGTCTCCTCGAGTTCTGGCTGGGATAGAAATAAGGCCTGAAGCAAACAAATCAAACCATTGCTGAGCTTGCAGGTGCCTGGGAGGTGCCCAGTGCTACCTCAGTGTGCAGAGGGACCCCACTAAATTCCCACGCTCCCCTCTGCAGGAGATGCCATAGCTTTTCTGCCCATTTTCTAGAGGCCACTGAGGCACAGAGGTTCAGTAACCTCCAGGTGACATTGCTAGTTACTGGCAGATGAGGGAATTGAACTCTTGACATTTAGAGTTGTCAGGGCTTTGCTGTTAATGTGACTGCTTTCTTCCATCCCTCGGGAGAGACATCATCATTATAAGCCCTGCCTCCCATGGGCCTCGGGTCTCGGATCCCATCCTTTCTGCCCGTTTTTGAGAATCCACTGGTTGCCAGGCATGGTGGTACATGCCTGTAATCCTAGCACTTGGGAGGCTGAGGCAGGAGGCTGCCCATCAGTTCCAGGCCAACCTGGGCTACATGAGCAAGTTCATGGCCAGGCTGCACTACATAGTGAGACCCTGCCTCAAAACAGAGAAAAAGAATCTACTGCAACCCCATGCAGCTCCAAGACCCCACTCTGAGGGCTGTCCTGTGACATATACCCAAGGACTTAGCATGGATCCCACACACAAATGCACTCAGAACTCGGGGTACAAAAACCTAATTTGCTTCCCACAAGGACAAAAGGTCACCTTGTGTTTTTATTTTACATCAAGGAGTCCAGAAGCAATGAAAAAGAAGAAAAATAGCTGAGTGGTAAAGTGAGCTATTAATCATACCACACTGCAGAAAAACCACAAAGCACTGTGACAAGCACTGTCATATATTTAACAAGTATTTATGGAGCTCCTGCTGTGTGTCAGGCATGGATCTAGGCTGCTGGTACACAGGGAGCACTTTCCCTGCCCTCAAAAAAATTCAAATGACATTCAGGACAACTGACCACATGCCAAATGATGAAGCAAATATGCAAAGAATACCAAGAGACTGGGATGGGAAGCCACGGGCCGCCATGATTTGCAATTTCAAATCAGCGAGTCAGAAGGGCCTTTGCTGAGAGGAGGTTCATATTTGATCACAGACCTGAGTGAGGAGGAAGCCCTGGAGATATCTGGAGGGAAAGCACTGCAGGAAGAGAAAAACAGCAGGTGCAAAGGCCCAGGTGTTAGAGGAACAGCAGGGTCAGGTGGGGTTCCAAGAAGCAGCGGGGCAGGTGCCATGAAGGAGCAGTCCTTAGAGGACCTTGTAGGGCTCTAAGTTTTACACGGGGTCAGGTGGAAAATTGTTATATTTTTAAACACAGAGTTGTTACTGGCCCGGGGTCTTAGATTGGCAAAGTGGTCATGAGCAGCCCTACCTGTAGAGTTTGGTTAGCAGCACATACTCAAGGCGATGGAGTGTGGGCCGAGAGAGAGGTGGGGGCAGCTTCTGCTCTAGAAACAATATTTTGGTGGGGTCTTGGCATGTCTTCAAGCCAGGGCGATCCAGGCTGTGATTCCCACTGTCGGGTCGCCGTCTGGTGGGCTGCAGAATGTGGGCCATTCACTGCATTTCCAGGGGAGCCGTGCAGCCCGCTTCCTGGAAGATGGGGGTCTGCAGGAGGAAGCATGCTTTGCCCGGGGCCCAATTTACAGGCTTATGGTGTCTATAAAACTCAGCAATTTTGTTTTGAGCGAGTTTCCTGGAAAAGAAAAAGGCTCCAAGAATTTTGTGTCCTGAAGCCATAGTTTGTATTAAAAAGTATAATTTTAAAAATGTTTAAATTTTAAAAGTACTTCCTCCTTGTCTTTCTACCTATCTTTACTTCCTCAATCCTGCCTCAAAGTAAGAGTCTGTTTTTATGGTGTGAAAGGCCTCTCTAGCTGCGGATTAAAGAACACAGTGAAGGGGCCGAAGGAGAAATGGAGAAGCCTTCTGTCTCGGGATGGAGATATGGCCGGGGTGGTGACAGTGGTCAGGTGGGGGTGCATTTCTTGGGGTGGAGCCTGGAGGAGGGAGGTGACAGAAGGCGCCAGACCGGCGAGCCAGCTCGAGGGCTGTGGCCCTGGCGTTGGAAGAGGGGGAGGTGCTGCCCAGGCACCCGCAGAGCATCCAGGCAGAGACTGAAGGCACGTGGACCGCCGGGCCCTGGGAGCTCTGCTCTTCTGCATCTAGGTAGACAGGCGACAGGTGATAAGTTCTAGACATACAGCTATAAGGAGACAGCAAGAGGAGAGAAGAGACTAAGGGAAGGTACTTTTTGAAGTCTCCACAATGAGCCGGGGGGGGGGGTTCCTGCCCCAGTCTCTGGAGGTGGCTTTGGTGTGTCCCAGGGTGGCCTGTGGGTGGGTCCCTGGCCAGCCTCGAGGTGTGGCCTGTGCTCTTACATAGCCAGCTCTCTGCTCCAGAAAGGGCTCCGCTTCCTGATTATTGTGTCGTAAAACCACCGAGTGTGGTTTACTGCTGCCGTGGTCCTGGCGGAAGCAGCCGTCAGCTCTACTGACAGCTGCCTTTGCAGGCCATTAGCTGACCTTGGCTGTTCTCTGGCGATTATGAGCCCCACTGCCACAGGCTGTCAGACCCTTCCAGGGCTCCTATCCCATGGCTCTGTGCCTGAGTGGTCACAGGTGATTTGGGGTGGCTTGGGCTGGCAGCTCTGGAGGAAGAGGGCAGACAGGATGGGGGGTAAGGGAGTGGAGCCCCCCTCAGACGGGCCTGCTCAGGCCTGGGGGTCCTGGAGGACCCTTTTTTCTCTATTTCATAGAGGGACAAAAGTTTCTGCCTAGACACGCCTTAGAAATCACAAGCCTGTCTCACTGTCCACTGTGGGCCTCAGCCCATGTGGGCATCTGTGCCTGTGCTGGAGGGGTTGGGATTGGAGAGGGCTTCATGGAGGAGGTGGCTGGACACTTGTTCTGGAAGCATTTGTTGTTGGACTTGAGGAGAGATGGAAGCCGAAGGGAAGGTTTTCCAGGCACGAGCTGGGAAAGATGAGCCCGAGGCTGGACGCCTGGCCACTTGTTGGAGAGCGTTGAAGTTGAATACACATGCAGGGTTGTGGCGTGGTCCAGGCATGATTGAACTGAGAGTGAGGAGACACCTCAGGGGGCAACATAGGCCACAGCTGAGGCCACCTTGGAGACTTGCTGGATAGTTTTCCTTAATTAACATCATCTGTTGCTCTGAGGTGGTCACAGGGCCGGGTTTGTGGTTGTCAGGGCTGCTTTGCTACCATTGGGATGGGCTTTCCCTGCGGCTCCAGTTCCCCAAGATCCTGCTCAGGTTTCCTTCATTGTCCACTCAACTCCTTGCTTATTCTGATTAAATAGAGGCTGCCAGGGTCAGTCGGCAGCCGGCCGGCCGGCAGTGTTGCAACCTCTGCAGAGGATTCTAGTCTTCCTGCAGCCCTAAAGACCATAACACTTGTCTCAACCCTTTGAGCCTTCGCCATGCACCTGTTTGGGGGATTGGGGATCTAGGCACAGACCCCAACTGCCACTGGCTGAGGAAGCTGTGGCCTCATGCAGGAGGCTCCAATGCCAGGCTAGAGACTTTATTTTGGGTTGGTTGGTTTTTCCCCTTAATAGCAATTGATGCTGCACCCCCAGTTCTTGCAGAGGCCAGACAGGTGGTCCCAGCTGAGCACCACGGCACTGGGGGAGCCCACCCTCCCTGAAGAAAGTGATACCGAGGCACAGTGGTGACCCAACAGAATGCCAGGGAGGATGTTGCCAGGTCAATGATCTTACAAAGAAACAGAGACCTGGATTTTTGCATGAAAACAAAGCTTGAGTAGTCTGGTGCCTGCACAGGCGCCTCTGTAGCCACGAGGGTGTGGCTGTGGATGGATCGGCAAGGGGCACACAGGGCCACGTTTGTGGGAGTCGGGACTGCCTTGCTGCCATTGGGTTGGGCGTTCCCTGTGGCTCCACTTCCCCAGAGCATGGTGGTGGGGGCAGGCCTGTGGCTTCCTGGTGGCATCTGGTCTTGAGCATGGGGGTCTTGCAGCTGGAGTCACTTGCTGAGCCCAGCCCCACATGTCTAAGCACAGGAGGTGCAGCCTTTGTGCAGCTGGCTGTGACCTGGGTGGAGCTGGTTAGGAAGATCACGTGCCCATGCACGGGACCTGGGCTCGGCCCCAGCAGCAGCAGCAGCAGCAGCAACAGCAACAACCTTGCTGGCCTCAGCACGTGGTACACAGAGGAGCACATCACTTGCTAAGGGCACATCACACTGCTGCCCTTCCAGGAGCGGGGAGAGGAGCCAACCGCCAGCCTCAGGGGCTTTTCTGACTTAGAGACCTGGAGGCTGGGGCTCTGACTGGATGGAAAGACAGATTGTTGAGCTGGGTGCGCTGGTGAGTGGGGTGTGGTGGAGCAAAGCAGGGCCCTTTGCAGGGCTTGGTGGTCCAGCGGTGGCCATGGGTATTGCCTCCCTCCCACCTGCTCACTTCCTGGAGGGGAGGAGGAAGGGCAGGAACACGGGGACATGTCAGGGTGAAGACAGTCGAAGGGACAGCATGTGGGCTTCACTTCTGTGGAAGGGAGCAGAAGGGACAAAGGGAGAAGTCCAAGTTGTAGGGCCATGTCCAGGCTGGGGTGTCCGGGCTGATGGCTGAAGAAATGATCTCTGGGGTCTTCAAGGTGCCAGGCAAAGTCAGCAGAGGGTACAAAGAAAGTGTTGGGGAACAGAAGGCTGGGGAGCCCCCAGGTGGCCCATCAGCAGGTAGATGGGGACAGGGATGTCTTTGGAGGCCCAGTCCTGGGGTGGGCGGCCCGTGGCTGAATGTGGGAGCTTTGTGCCATGAATGGGGACCGCCAAAGCCAAATTTGTTCGGTGTGTTTAAGAGCGTGGTGGGAACCAGCCTCCTTGGTTTTCCTCACAGCCCCAAGCCAGGCAGTCATTTGCCTTCTGAGAGGCATGAGGAAGAGGTGGCTGGGAAGCCAAGCAGTGTACCCCACAAGGTACAGCTCATGGGGAAGGAGCCAGATGAACCCAGAAGTACAGGGCTGGAACTCTCAGGGCCTGGGCTGCCTGAGATGGAGGAGGTCAGCTCCTCCTGGGCAGAAATGACCCTGGCTGGGCAGATGTGCCACATCTATGGGGCCCTTCCAGGGATGGGTTTGCAGGAAACACAGCTCAAACCAACCTGGCAGCTTCAGATGTGTCTTTGGCTTATAGAGGTGGCTGTGCCTAGGCCCACCTGGGGCTTCCCTTCACGATGGCCCCTGGAACCTCAGGAGGCAGGACACACAGGACCCTCTGCCCTTCTCTCCTACTCCTTAGTCCTTGACAAAAATCCACTCTCTTCTGCCTTTCCAGGTCACTAGTGAGCAAGTATGCCAGGCAGGGACTGAGATAAGAATGTGCCTACCAGGTGTGTGTTTGCTCTCACACTTACACACACTCATATGTATACACTGGCAGAAGCACACAGATACACTCCCTCCCATAAACACACACTTAATCTTACTGCTTATCCACATGCACTTATTAAACACACACATACACTGTGACCGAGAAAATCACTGACTGCATCCCTGCCCTGAGGAGGACAATATCCCTCCCACCCACCCACGAAACAGTTCACGGCACCCAGGCACACAGCCTCCCCCACAAACACCCCACAATTGCACGTGTCATCTGGTGAAGCCCGAACATATCCCCAGGTACACTTTCAGAGTGGTACCAGCTGCCACTTGTCTGTTTTCAGTCACCAAGCATCTGGGCTGCTGTCAGCTGTGTCAGGACAGAGTGGCAGATTCGCGGGAGCTGAGCAGAGTTGCCAGGAGAGCGTGTGGAACAGTCAAGTGTTGAGGGATGAAAAGGGATCTGCCTTTGGAAAGCCGTGAAGACCAGCCATTCATTCATTCATGGTTTGCTTTAAAGAATACTTTTATTTACTTTTCACAAATTATCTGCCTCCCCAAGTGGAATAGAAGCTACTCCAGGGGAGGAGTTTGTTTCGCCCATTGCTTTGTCTAGGCTGACTTGAATGGGGTCTGACATACATCTAAGCTCTTAATAAATAACTGGAGTCAGTGCATGCTGACATGACATTGTCCTCCCCAAAGAACTCTGCTGGAGGCGCTTTGGCTAGCATTCATATGATGAATTGTTTTGAAATGTTCACAAGGAGTTAGGATCTTTTTGCCCTGTCTGTCTTTTCTCATTGCTGAGACAAAATACCCAACACCCACAAGGTAAGGGAGGAAAGGTTTATTTAGCTCAGTTTGTAGATGTTTCAGTTCACAGTTGACTAGTTCCAAGGCAGGGAGACATTGCAGAGAAAAAAAAAAAAAACCCATGGCAAAGCAGGGCAGGCAGAAGACAGCAAGCAGAAAGCAAGCAACAAGTAGGAAGAACTGCACTGGCCCTCTTTCTGGCCCTTATATTTTATCACCCAGGGCGGATCTATGCCAAACCTACCAGTGACTGATTTAGTAATCACACATCCTTAATCCCAACGTCACAGACTCTAGATCCAGCCACTTCTGAAAATTCCCCACTAGGGCCGCATGAGGCTTTGTGGGGACAGCTAGACACAAGCCATAACGTGCCCCTTTCTAAGCAGAGGATGAAATTAGTAATTCTTCCTTGGAAGGAGTGGCTTGGAATAACCAAGTTAGGGAGAGCTGAGGTTCCAAAACCTGCCTGGTGATTTTGGATCTACAGAGGAGGAAGGAGAAAAGAGGAAGAAAGGAAAGAGGGAAGGGTGGAGGGGAGGGAAACAGCTTGGACACAGACTGTGAAAAACCAAGGTGACATCCTCTGAGATGACCTGGAGTTGTGTCCTAAGTGTCCCCTGGGAAGGATGCCACCTCAAGGACAGAGGGGAAGTTGGGAATGAGGGGCCGCCCTGCAGTGGTTTTATGTACATCCTGTCATGGCTCTGGGCTTCAGTTTCACATAAACTCTAGGGCGAGCCATGGCAAGGTTTTCCCAAGAGGCTTCAAGTGACAGCCAGACACACACTGATCATCTGAGTAACTACAAGAAAAAACCTAGCAGTGTGGTCTGCTGCCTGGGGCAGCAACTGTCTTCACTCTCATGAAACATCTTGCATGCATGGAAAGAATCTGGTAGTAGAAGCATCTTCTCCAAGCCTCCTTGTTGGCTGTCCCCTCCTTGCCGGCTGTCCCCTCCTTGCCTTTTCCCCTCATTCAGGTCCCAGGCTGTGTCACCTGCTTGGAAACCACGGTCTGGGCTTGCTCTCTTGCTGCCACCCTCAGCATCTTGTTTGTTTTCAGGGTGTTGAGGGCCCAGCTCCCCTTGGAGGGGCCACATCTTGGTGCTCACTGTCTGAGCCTACTGAGGCCCTGATTTCTGCCAAATGAACAAGCTAGAGGCCAGATAACACCCTGGTCACCCGCTTTTCGTTCCATGTCCAGGCCTTGCCATGCTTAGTTTTTCTTTCCTCCAGGGCTGACTTGTGGGAATCACTTGGTAGCCAGAGCCGGCATCAGTGTGTTTCATGGTGGCTGGTGGAGTGTTAGGTAACTAGGACCTGCAGCCATGGTCCACAGAGCACTTAATAAGGTCCCCACACAACTGCCCTGGCTTTGGAGTGTCCCGTCAGTCAGACTCCAAGCAGCCACCAGGGAGGAAAGCCCCAGTCCCTCCGGACACCTGGCAGATTTGCTAACGGGCGTTTGCAGTCAACCGAAAACCTGGTGGAAACAAAAGCTCTGAGGCCCAGCTGCCCGTGGAGGTTGCCTGGTTTGCAGGTTTCCATGGAGACCTTGGAAGCACATCTGTCCCCCTCACTTCCCAGGGAGGGGAGTCTATTCCGAACCCACAGTGCTGGGCCTAGGGCCTTCTCTGGGTGAGTCCAGGTGGGGGGCCCCCTCTGCCCACAGGCAGACAGCATGGAGGGGTGTCTGTTCTGTGCAGGAGGAGACCGCCTGGGAGCCAGAGCAGAGAAATAGCTAGATGCAGAGTGGACCCAGAGGAAGACAAAGCCCCATGCTGTCCCACATGGACAGCATGTAGGATCCCATGGGCCTGGGCCCGGGGTCCAGCAATAGGGACCCACATGAGCAGCTGCTGATGTGTTTAAGAAAATCATATCTGATCACTGTGGTCCAGATCACAGGCTGTGGGAAGGAATTGGTCTGAAGATTTCTGAATGTTCTTTGCAAACCAAAGCAGGAGTGGGAGCCCTATACCTCCAGAGTGTGGCCAGTGACACGAAGGAGCAGAGGGACTGGCCCAGGCTGATGGGGGCCACCACACGGCTCCACCGCTCACCACTTGGGGCAGGCACGTGGCCAAACGTTCAGATTTCTCTAGAGAAGCTGGAAATTGGATTTCCATCTGGATTTGTGAATGCTGATGGTCTTGCCTTTTTAACTGGGTTTGGCCTTGCATTGACCAGCCTGCATCCTCTACACTCAAGCTTGGGCTAATCTCTTCCCTAGAAAAGGATCTGACCTCAGTTTCCCCAACTGTCAGCCTAAGGAGTTGTGCTAGATTATCCATAGAATGCCGGGGGATGCTTGAGCTGTGGCCTGAATCCAAGTTGAGTACAGGGCCAACTCGATGGGCACATCTGGAGTCCCAGGATGACCACTCTGCCGCCCTAACCACTCGGGCCCCTGGCCCCTGGCCCCTGGCCTATTCATGCTCTAGCAAGCAAAGCATGAATGCTGGATCCTCCAGGTGCCAGGGGGAGGACTGTATCTTTAGGACCCATTCAGACCCATGGTCAGTATCCATTCTAATTGGTCAGTAGATTCAGACTGACCCACCAGATCCCACACAGTCTTTCCAGGCAGGGTGCAGAAGGAGAGCGCTGATATGGCCTTGGGCTCTGAACAGAGAGTGAATTTCCCTGACTTCCCCTATGTGTGCGCATGCGCGTCTGTGTATGCAACAGTAGTCTTGCAGCTGCTACCTGCCAGCTGCTGTGGCCAGAGAATCTACAGGTGACACCAAAGTCTGTATGGGAGGTGTACAGATCACCCTAGAAAGGAGGGAAGACTCCTTGTCCCCATTCCAGAAGGCTTGCAGAGCTGGCCTTTCCAAGATTCCCATCTGAGGCTACAGAGGATTTTGAGAGGCAGCCTGTGAAGCCCCTGTCCTTGTCACCTAGTAACCTGTGCAGTGCCAGGGCTCCTCCTCCAAGAACACACACCGAGGTCTGGGTCACCTGCAGTCTTCCAGTTCTTACAAGGCAAGTATAGCACAGAGGGGGAGGCACGAGAGGTTAGAACAAAGAAGGACACACTGCGTCTTTGAGAGACAAAGCCAAAATGCACATCTGTTCCCAGGTATGCAAAAACTTCTGCGCACAGCCGTGTGCTGCACCTCTAATTGCAACGACATCTTGGGACCAAATTACTTTTACACCTCCATGAGAAGGAATGACTCGGAGACTGCCATTTGCCATATGGTGAACCCTGGCCCACAATCAAAACAATGAGGCAGTGAGAGATTCATAGAGAAGCAAAGATCTCCGTGCAGAATGCAGCGAGAGAAGTGAGCTGCAGGGCAGCGAGCATCAGCTGGGCTCATCAGCCAGAGTGGGGCCGTGTGCATTCCTAACATACCGATCGGAGCCAGCAGTCAGCCCTGACCCCGAGGGCTCAGCAGGGAAAAAGCATGCAAGGTCCCATCCATGTGCAGGATCTGTAGATTTTTTTCATTTCCTTTTCTCCTTCCCTCTTTTCTTTTTTGTATTGATGCCATGTATGAAGACAATCTTGGGAAGGTCATCCAAGAAATGGATGCCTGTGAGTGGGGAGCCAAAAGGGGGAGGTGTCCTCCCAGAACACACTGTTCTGTTCTCTGTATGCCCCTGGAGTATCTGACCTGCCACCAGGAGTCTCAGTAGAGGGCTTGGAACCAGAGCTGTAAGCCCTGGCCACCCTCCAGGAGGGTCCTCTCTTCTAGGTCCTCTGGGCATTGAGTCCACAGATGAGAAAGGCCCATGGTGTTTGCCAGGGCTGTTTGTTAACACACAATTCTGTGAAGGAAGCACTGAGATGATTCTCGCTTGATAAATGAGGAAAGCAATGGCCTAGGGCTTTAGAACCTTTCCATCCTGTGCAACGTTCTGCATTCCAAGCACCCACCTTCCGCAGGTCACCACCTAGGAACAAAAGCATTTCTGCAGAGGGGAGGGATGCTCGGCATCTAGACTAAGTGACAGTGTGTGTTACTCTGGCAGAAAACAGGGTGACGGATGGGCAGTCTCAGGGAGTCATAGGGACAAAAAGGTACAGCTTTCAATTTTTGTTAGAATGGCACAGGAGTTTAAAAATAAGGCAGAGCATGTCTTCAGAAACCGTCTAGTCCTGAGATTGCAAAGAAGTTCCATTCATTCCTTGATTCACTCAATTTATAAACACACGTTCATGGGCATCGTCCCTGACCCTGGGAACTTCAAGAAGCTGAGCTGTAACACCAAAGGCCCATCCTCAAGGGCCTGTTGATTGGCGGAAGTGAGAAAGCCATGTTTCAGGCAGATTTCTGACACTGGGAAAAGCACCTGAAGCACAGAACTTAAAGGAGGAAAGGTTTGTTCTGGTTCATGGCTTCAGAGGTTTCAGTCCACGGTCCACTGGCTCGGGGCAGAAGGGTTATGGAGGAAGAAAACTTCCCACCTTATGGTGGCCAGGAAGCAGAGAGAAAGTGGGAGTCAAAGAAAAGGGGCCATGAAACAGTGATACAGTTCTCAAGATCAGCCCCGCGACCTAACCAGACATGTCCAAAGCATGGTTTTACTAGTCTCCTAGGCATCTCTTAATCAAGGTGACAGTCAAGATTCATCATCACAGATGACACCCAGAATGCATCAGAACTGGATCATCAGGACAATTCTGCCCAGGGACACGTGACGAGGTCCAGAGATGCTTTGGGTTTCCGGGATCTGGGGGTGAGGAGGCCTCCAGCATTCAGTGGGCTCAGATCATTTGCTAGGGCAATGGTAACAAAGCTCCACAAACCAGGGGCTTTTGTCCAGCGTGAGCTCATCTTAGCTCATCACTGCGGGGCGGCCCTTTCTAAATGCAGTCCCACTCTGAGGCACTGGGGATAAAGACCCTAACATGTGCATGTTGGGAGAACACAACCCATACTAGGAGTGGAAGTCAGAGGTGCTGCTAAACATCCCACATTGTTCAAGAAAACCCCAAAATCATAGCACCCGAGATGTCAGCCAAGCTGAAGTTAAGACGGTGGTTCTGGGGGCAGGTGATCTAAGGCAGAGTCTCACAAGGAGAGCTCTATCAGGACTCTTCTGGTTGCATGTAACAGAAACCCAAACCAAACAGACTAAAGTAAACAAAGTATGTATTATATGAATGAAAGCTTGAGGTATTCATGACTTCAGGTGTGGCTAGATCCCTGGTCTGAGTGACTAGGATTCAGGATACTGGAAATGTGTCAATTTGTCTCCATCTCTCATCTCTGCTTTCCTCCAGGTTCTCAGCTGGCAATGATGGGAGAGAGGATGGCCAGAAAGTTCAGTCCCCATCATGCCCTCCAGGCAACTCTTATTCCAGTTATGCCAGCACAACCCCAGGATGGGCTCTGATTGGACAATTCAGGTTATACACAAGTAACCTCCTTGTGTACAGGAGGTAACTGACTGAAGCTAGACAGTAGTGGGGCCAGGGCTGGGTCACATACTATTATGGTGTACATCTAGATGTCCCCCTAAAGCCCATAGACTCATAGGTACAGCTTTGTGAGTGACTGGGTCATGGGTGTAAGACATTGGATCAGTTCACTGATTGGTTTAGTTAGTTCTGGGTGTGGGTGGTGGACTTACTAAAGAGGGAAGACCCTCTTTAGTCTGGGTGGGGAAAGCAAAAATCAATCTGGATGGAATGAAAAGGGAAGATGGAAGGCTCACTGCTTCCTGCCTGCCCTGCCATGGACTGTTTATCCTGCCCTGCCATGGACTGCCCCTCTGCCATGCTATCCCACCTTGAAGCAGCAGCTACAGACTGAAACCAGCACTGTTAAGCTAAAATAAACTTTTCCTCTTCTAACTTGTGGGTGTGGAGTATTTTGTCTTGGCAGTGAGAAAGTGACGAAGACACCTCCCATCCCTGGACCACTCAAAGCAGGTGGGTGAGCGTGGGAGAGGGCTGGTTCCGATAACCACAGCGCAGTACCTCACTGCAGAAATCCCTACTCCCAGGACAAGCGCCCCAGGGACAACGCCCTCCCTGCCAGTGGGACGTGATCTGGACTCATTTCTCACGCCAAATGCATCCAGACAGCGTGTGGCTGGTTAGGAAGAAGGATGCGCTAGTATACACTGCGGGTTAATTGTTTAAAACAGTGTCTCCTCTGTCTGTTTAGGGTTACTAGTCCTCAAAGTACTCCACTTGGTGCGATAAGTGTTAATACCTTATTTCTTAGGGGACCGTGCCGTCTGGAGTTGGAATTGATTGTGCACAGAATAAAATAACTTGCTTTTTATCAGCACCCTCCATAGAAACTTGTTTGTGGCCAGTGCAGACCTGGGAGGAAAGCGATTTTAGCTTCGCCTCCCTAATCCTCCGTCAGCCCCTAAATCACCACCCATCACTCAGCGACACTCAGCCAGAAATGAGCGCCGCTCTGCAATCATAAACGCAGAGTTATGGCGGCTGTCACCTCCCAACGATGGCTCCTTTAGGGCCAGATGAGAGCAAGACTTAAGAGTCAGTGCTCATGGAAAGTGGCAGGGCTGCCGCCAACATGAGACTGCCTGGGAAGCAGCCACTAATCCCCTAAATCACTGAAGGCCAGGCCTTGCCAGGGTCCCTGATGCCTGGAGTCAGAATCTGCAGCCACCTCCTGTTCCCTGAGTCAACAGCCAGCTGCCGATTTACAGACTAGTTACGTGTTTCCATTTGATTCGTTTAAAAAGTCACCAAATCTGCTCACTAGGAAAGTCTATGTGAAAGTTCAGGTTTGACACACTTCGTGAAAGCTAGGAATGTTTCTAAGAAATTCCTGCATATGGCTGGCATTGAGGGGCAGCAGCCACCCAACTTCCCCAGGTCACCCTGCCCACCCCTGGAGGCCTCTTTATTCCGTGTCTCCTGCCTGGCCTCTCTTACACGTGTCCAAGACCTGGGGGCCCCAAGAACCCAAGGCGGGAGCTCAGGTTCTGAAGCCAGGCAGACCGTGCTCAGCCAGCCAGCTTGCGCTCTCACCAGCTGCCGCAGCCAGGTGTGGGACTGTGCATGCAAGCACGCGTGTCTTGGTTTCCTCATTCATAATGAGACCCTGTCTCAAAATTAATAAAAAGGGATGGGGATGTAGCTCAGTTGTCCCTGGGTTCAATCCCCTATGCCAACAAAGGAAAGGAGGCAGAGGGCAGGGACAAGGGACATGAACACAGGGGAGAACCGTGTGAAGACGGAGGCAGACAGCACAGTGTTTCGGCCGCCATGGCAGTGAGTGATGTGGCAGAACAGTCTCTCCGGGAGGCTTTGGAGGGAGCACAGCCCCGATGATATCTTGCTTTCAGACTTCTGACCTCCGGAGCTGTGACAATAAATTTCCGTGGTTGCAAGCCGCCCGGTTTGTGGTGATGTGTGACAGCAGCTGTAGGAATCCAGTGGAGACTCGAGGGCACTGGACTGTTTTCCACCATTTCTTACCACCCGCAGACCCACTCAGCATCAGGTGCTTCGGACAGGACTGTCTGGGTGGCTCTGAAATACTTGGAAATGTATGATGAATGCCTCTCGTCCCCAGCTACCAAGGAGGGAGTGAGGGCCTCCCTTTCTCAGGAGCTCCAGGGACAGGGATGTCACTGCCCCCCTGGAAGGCTCCAAGCAACCGAGCCTGAAGGAGATAATGTGGCCCCCTCACTTGAGAAGGGATGAAAGCTTCCTGGCTCAGCCTAGTTTTGCCCCCAGAATTATACCCTGAACCTATGTGTAGGCAAGATCGGCTCCCTAATATGCAAAGCCTGATACAGAATGGACTTGAGACCCTTTGTTAAAAAAATAACAAGAGTTTTTAAATGGCTACAGTAGATCTCGAACCATGGGCACTGCGGGTCTGCCAGAGTGGCAGCCCACAGTCCCTAAACCTGAGCTTACCTTCCCATGAGGGAGGAGCAGGAACCAGGTCCACAAACCCACGCGAAGACCAGCAGGTCCTTGCGGCCCCCCAGGCTCCCGAGGTCCTCTTTTCTCCCACAGGAAAAGGAAATACTGGTGGAACAGAGAGGTCATGCGACCTCTCAGGGTTGCACAGCTGGTTTATGTTTTAAACAGACTGTGGCCCCTGGACAGTTTCACCCACTGTAAAGCAATTGCCTAGAGGTTCTCTGCTCTGCTTCACACACCCGTATCTAATCCTCCGAGGACAATTCTGGCAGGAAGGAGCCACCTGTGTAAAGTGGGGGCGATGTGGTCCCTCCCCGGACAGGCTGCTGGAGGGTGCCCTGCTCTGCATCTCTCCCACTTCCCACTGTGCCTGCATCCCTCATCAGTCCCACTCCTCACCCACCGTTTCCCAGCTCTGCACCAGGCCCAACACAGCTGCTTGTTGAGTGAATCACTGTTTCTGCCTCACTGTCTTGTGCTGCAGACTCCAGAGCTCTTGAAGTCAGTTCCACCCAACAGGCCAAGGGAGGCTTTGGTATCTGAGTCCTCCTGGGTCGCACTGGCAACCCCGTGCCCTCACTCCAGCCCCACTACGTCAGGAAGATGAGACGGATGGAACCCAGACCTGGCGTAATCAGCGCTCAGAATAGGGGCCTGATTACCTGCCTCGGGAGTGTTGATTTATTGGCAATTCTTCTCTCCTCTGGATCTGGATTGCGGCTAATTTCCCGACAGCCGTAAATCATCCCCTGCACGCAGCGAGGGAACTCGAGGCACCGTCTGTGATGCGCCTCCCAGTAACCACCGACTTGATTAAAATGAGGGCGGCAGCGGCGAGCAGAGCCCACTCCCCGGCCGCCCGGGCGGGGCCGAGCCCAGCAGCACCATTTATTCTGATCGGCAGCAGCCCACACACGGCTCAGTTAATTTCATGTTTGGCTGCTGATGGGTTTTCATTTATAGATAATATAAACAGGTTGACAGGGCCCTAATTAACTGATTTGTGGTTCTTTGGGAACAAATGGTTATTAATATTCATAAACATTTGTAACACGTAGGCAGACGCCCGGCGCTGACATGATCGTAATGTGTCCTCTGCTGCCTGCACCTGAGAGGCCTGGTTGGTCTCTGGTCTGTAGGCTCCAAAGAGCATTTCTGGGTGCTGATCATGGTCCCTCTCCGGGAGCCAGCGCCCCTCTTGATGGTGGCCTTGGCGTGTGATTTGCCAATTACAGCTCGCTGGTCTGGCCACGATCCTTTCTCTTCCCTAGGTGTCCTTGGCAGTTTTGCTCCCACCCCACTCTCAGATCTCCTTAGAGGCAAACAATCTCCTCCTCCTCCTCCTCCTCCTCCTCCTCTGGGAAAGCGTCCTGGATTGCTCTCTGCCCACAGTGTCACTTTTTTCTGGATAATAGTCACTCAATGCAGTGTCTTTGTTTACAGGACATTTGGCTAGTGTATGTTTTTAGATTTCTTTTTATCCAAGAACGTTCTGACTCATGAACTTTTCTGAAAGTCAAGGACAAGCCTATGTGTTCCTTTTGCAGTGGGACTCTAAGTTATGCAGTGCAGTGAAAATTAACAGCGAAGACAGCCATGGTGAGCATCTATCAGGCCCTCGGCAGTACGCCAAGTGTCCTACCTGCCTCTCTGTTAATTATCCCCCTCAGCCCTGGGAGGCAGGTGTGAGAGCAGTTTGACAACAGTGACACATGTAGGGGCGTGGCCAGCTGAATTATTTACACGCATTTACATTTCAGTGTCTAACTATTAGCAAACACTCCTGTGTTTGCTGTAAAGCTAAAGACGCTCTCCTGAGGTTCGTCTCCTGGCATATGCATTCAGCTGTCTGAGGTAACTCCAGTGACACCACCCCAGCCTGGGCGCACCTGGACTGTTCCACTGTGCATCATGGGGGACAAGGAGCCACTGGCTGGCTCTGGCTTTGGGAAGTCAGCTGACATTTCCATGCCACAAGTTCATCTGTTCCCTAGACAGGGCTTCTCAACCGGCTCTGGAAGGTGTTAATCCCAGGAATGACACCTGGCAATGCCTGCAGACGTGACCTTGAGGTCACATCCTGGAGAAGGCCCTAGCGGCATCCAGGAGGGTACAGGCCACGATGCTGCTACACACCCCACCGCACACAGCATGGTGGCCCCAGTGTCTGCGGTGCTGAGGCTGCAAGGCCCAGTCTAGACGTACAAAAGGCATTTAATAAGATGACCTTCTTGGACCTGGAGGGTGTAGCTCAGTCAGGGTCTGCCTAGCATGCATGTGGCCCTGAGTTCAATCTTCAGCACTGAGAAATAAATAAATAAATATATTAGAGTGCATGTCCCTGCCTCTACCTGCTGGGCATGTGATGCAGTTGAAGCCCTGTGTGCCTCACTCCTCTCCTGCACTGGAGAGGAGGAACAGCGCCATCCTGAATTCTCCCCGCGCTCGTACCCTCGGCCTTACGTGTGCAAATACCAGCCCCCGCCATGCCCAGGTACCGATCAGAGCACCTCAGCTCCGTCTGCAGGACTAACAGAAAGAATGTCTACCTGTGACAAAAACTCACAAATGTTTTAAATATTCCAGAAAATAATTCGCAGTTTGGCTGGGATTACTATGGTTCCATTTGCTTTTCCTAAGGCTCCTTTGGCCATTCTGAGCAGTAATCATGGTACCCCCTTCCACAGATGCAGGAACCAAGTCCACAGGCATTAAATGATTTTTGGGGGCCGCACAGCTGGTTAAACCCAACCTGGGCTCCCAGTCCAGTCCTCGGAGCTGGGGTCGACCTCTGGCTTCATCCCATGTGGAGCTTGAAAAATACTCAAAGAATCTGAGCCATGGGAGTTAAAAGAAGTCGCTCTGTGTCTCTCACCCGGGCTAGTGGCTGCTCTTTCTCTGCCTTGTGTCAAAAAGCCTTTCCAACTTTGTCGCCTCCCCCAGAGTGGCAGTGGCAATTGAAGCCAGAGGCATCTGCCCTCCCCTGACCCCTCCAACCACAGTGTGGCTGCCTCTCATGTCCTGTTTTGTTCCTGGTGAAGAAAGGACTAAAAGGAAAGCGATTTTTGAGAAAGTGACCCAGCCGATTAAGTGAAATCACTTCTTTGCTTTGTGCTCCAGCTGAGAAGCAGCAGTCAGAGGATGTATTAGGAGTTGGGGAGAAGGAGGAGGGAGAGAGGGAACTGGTCCAGAGTGACTGCCATCCCCCAGGAGACAGGGCCACTTCCTATGTGGCCCCAATTTTAACTTCTTTTCTATTCAATCAAAGAGAAGTGCACTCAGATTAAATGCAACGATGTTTCTCTAAGGTTTAATACAGAGAAGTCCTTTTCCCCACTCTTTTTGCTCCAAGTTTCTAGTACTCTAAAGCAACCACTTTCAACTCTTTCAGCTAAATCTATGGCATTAAATCTAAGCAGCATGTTTGTAAAAGGCAGGAGAGCAAGACAACGTAATCAGCGTTGGTAGGAGAAAGGGGATAGAGTTGGCTGCAGCGCACACCAGCAGCCACCTTGTGTCCATGAGGTAGGTACCTGCAGGAAATGATGCTGAGTGGGAAGGGAGGAGCCATCGTCTTCCCACTGCCCTAGACCTGACTGTCGGGTTTCTTTTTGTGTAAGACGCAGCAGCCTCTGTCATTTAGCCATTACTGAATCTACAGATTTGTCATCAGCAGTTTAAATGACTGTGACCTGGAATAAAGACAAAGTCAATACACATCTTGGATTTCTGTGGCTGTGTCTGTGTGGCTGATTATCCACTAGACACACTGGTCACTTGCAAACCATTTAGAAAAGAAAGAAACCCTCTGTCTCATGCATGTGACACAATCTGCTGTCTAGTGGAGACCGGTCTCCTGGGGCCAGAGTGCTATGATTCCAGGGTCGTGGCATCAGGGCACAGGACTGAAAACTCGCTTCACCATCCACCCCTTCGGATTCGGGGGGAACCACACTGTGGTTCACTCATGCGAGGGGGGAGGACACAGCTTGAGAGGTGGGACAGATGGTGACGGAGTCGCCGAAGGAGTGCCTCAGATTACAAGGGCGTTTGGTGTTTAGTGGAGAAAGACACTGATGCCAGTCTGAACTTCTAATGAAGAGCTGAGAAAGCCTTGCCTCAGGACAAAGCTCTTTGGTCTTGTCTCTTTCTCATTTCCAAGGATGGAAGAGCTGGGCACAGCAGCCGTCTTGTGGCCATGAAGACGCAGGCATGAGATGAAGACCTAATATGCTGGGGAAGGCAGAAATGGGGACAGCCCTGGTGATATCACACCACAGCCACCTCAGCCCTGGGACTTTGGGGCCCCAAGTGATTTCTTCATACCAGATAAGATTTTCACACAGCTTCAAGCAGTTTAAGTGCTTCGTAAGTGCAGCCTAACACACCCTCAATGGCGCAGTGGATTCCAGCTCAGGGTAAGCCCTGAGGGAGGGGCTTGTTCCTGAGGAAGTCAACATAAATGCCTTCGGGCCAGACTTTGAGCTGGTAATTCTGTGGACCCTTGGAATGCAAAAATGATTCGAACCTAATCCCTTATTTCACAAAAAACAGAAAATATGCACCGTGGTCATGTTCTGTGCAATAGCTCTGTCAGGCACCACGCTGATCCCTTCACGCGTGATAAACTGCTGCACCCTGGGGTCACAGCAGGGCGACGCAGCACATGCCTGGCTGAACACACCAGCCCAACCGCTGGCACACCACCAGTCCCAGGCATGGTATGAGTCTACAGACTGAGTCTCAAGGGCAATGAGAGAGATTCCAGAACATTCTAGAAAATCAGCATTTGATAGTTTTGGCCAACCAGGCTGCACTGGCCTCCTATGGTCCCTGTTTCTCTGGGAATGTGGGACCCATGTCTGCCAACCCCTGCAGTGTGTGTGGCAAGAATTTTATAAATAAACCATCTGCTCCTTCCCCTGCCCCCTCCCTCTCAAGATTCAGCTCTTGGTGGTTTCTTTGGAGGTCTCTCGCCACCCAGCCCGATGTGGAGCCTAATCAAAGTCATGCTCTGTGTGACTTTTTTCAGGACAATCTTTTATGACTGAACATCTTTATGAAATTTGGGGGAAACATGAAACTAGTATATTTATTATTAGGAAAACCAAAGGGAAAAATTTCTCCTGGATACAAGTCGGACCTGAACTTCAGAATTAGACACTGGGTTGTGTTTAGAAAATATTCCAAAGGGACCATGTTGCAGCTTACGTTTTTTGTTAAGCCGTGGGAAGAACACACACTCCCTGGGAGCCCGCCTCGTACGCGGCAGGAGAGCCCTGTTCTCCGTGGCACAGCGCAGCGGAGCTCACCTGGAGAGCTGCTTCATCTTGCAGAGCCGGGCTTTTATACCAGCTGATGAGTCTCCACTTCCCCACCCCAGCCACCCACAACCACCCTCCCCCCTGCCTCTATGAGCGTGGTCATTTTACAAACCTGCTGGCACCACAAAGCATTCGTTCTGGGACCGGCTTATGTCTCTTGGTATCCTTGCTATGGTGTCACACATTGCGGGATTTGTTTCTTTAAGGCTGCATATGACTCCATGCTTAAAAGCCTACATTACAGGTTTTTAAAATCTCTCTACTGACGGTCATTTAGGTTGTACATCTTGATTGCTATGAATAATGTATAAGGAACATGAAAGTGATGAAAGCTTTTCAAGACCCTGACTTGCATTCTTTCAGTAGCCAGGGGTGGGATCGCTGGTTCACATGACTCTTCCATTTCTAATTTTTTGAGGAGAACCCTGTGCCAGTTTCCACAGCAGCCGCATCATTGTGCATTCTCACCAGCAGTGCACAAGGCTTCCAATTTCCCCACATCCTCACCAGCACTTGTTACCTTTTGGTTTTTTGATAATAGACCTCATGATATGTGTGATGTGGCATCTCATTGTGTGATTTTCATTTCCCTGATGATTAAGAATATTGAGTGCCTTAGAATAGTTACATGTGGTACAATCACATTAACAAAACAAGGGATCAAAAATCGCACCATCTCAACTGATAGAAAGATACTTGATAAATTCAACAAACTTCAAATTAGAAATAAATAGTGGTAGAAGTTGAAAGCTTTCCTTCTAAAACCAGGAACAAAACTGGGCATGGTGGCACATGCCTGTAATCCCAGCACTTGAGAGGCTGAGGCAGGAGGATTCTTGCAAGTTCAAGACCAGCCTGGGCTACAAAATGAGCCTAAGGCCAGCCTGAACTGCATAGTGAGACCCTATCTAATAAATAAACCAGGAACAAGACAAGGACACCTACACTCACCATATCAGTTGAGAATTGTAGTAGAAATTCTAGCCAGACTAACTAAAACTACATATAGATAGATAGAGAAGCAAAAATGACCCTGTTTGCATATGACATGAACCATGTATACAGAAAATTTTGATGACTCCACAAAAACAAAAACTTTACTAGAGCTAATAAATTCAGTAAATTTTCAGGATACAACATACAAAAATCTGTTTCATTTCTATGTTTTATTTAAAATTTAGGAAAATCCCATTTATAATAATATCAAAAAGAAAATTAGGAATAAGCTAAAGAAGAAAAAATGCCCATACCTTGAAAAACCACCAAATACTAATGAAAGGGAGTCAAAGGAGACATAAGGAAATGAAAAGGCATCCTATGTTCATGGACTAGAAGACTGAATCCTGTTTAAAAGCTCATCTATGCTAGAGGTCTACAAATTCAATGCAAATCCTAGCTAAGTCCCACTGACCTTTTTTTAACAGAAATAGAAACGATCTGGAATTTTACCTCAGTGGTACAGGTGCCTGCCTGGCAAGCACAAGTTCACGAGTTTGATTCCCAGTACAAAAAAAAAAAAAAAAAAGAAACTACTTTAACATTCAAATGGAAACATAAGACATTGAATTCCCTTAAGAATATGTATATTGCATAATATATATTAAAAAGAAAAAAGTAGAGGTTTTGTATTTACTGACTACAAAGACACAATAAATTAGCATCATACTGATATAAAGGCAGACACATGCATAAATGGAAGGACTCAAAAGCCTGGAAATAACTCCATACATACACATGCAACTGATTTTTGACAAGAGCACTAGGTATACACAATAGGGAAGAATAGATTTTTCAACAAAGTGTTGGAAAACTTGTTACTCACATACAAAACAAAGACCTCAGGCCCTTATACCACATACCAACTCAGTTAACAATGAATTAAAGACATACGTGGAAGTCCTAAATCCGTAATATTTCTAGAAGACACGGGAAAGTCTTTAGTTCTTTTTTGTTGCTCAGACATGAGATATTAAACTTGACAATGACTTCTTGGATATGGCACCAAAAGCACAGGTAACAAAGGCAAAAATAGTCAAGAAGGTGTCTGTCAAATTAAAACCCCTACACAGCAGGTGAATTAGAAACAAGCAGCATGAAAATAATCCTAGAGAATGGGAGAAAATACTTGCAAACTGTGTATCTGACAAAGGGTTAATGTTCAAAATCTATAAGAAACTTCTACAACCGAATGCCAACAACCTAATAACCCAATTTTTAAAAATGGGTTAGGGATAGTAGACATTTCTCCCAAGAAGCAGGGCTTTAAATTAGCCCCCGCAGCCTTTGTGAGAGGTGAGAGAATGTACAGGTCACTTGCCCCTCGCCTGCCCTGGGACAGGGCCCCCGGAGGGGTCCAGTCAGGCAGAGTGGACTGCAGTTCTCTCTTGGATCTGTGACTTTGCAGCCAGGAGGCAATGCCTTTTGTTGTCAGAGTTGCAAGTTCATTTCATATAAACTAGATGAGGTTTTAAGCTGCTCTAGGACTGCTAAGACGGCTGTCCCTGAAGGGCTGGGTTTTCTATCTTGAGACAAATAAACAGAGACAAGGCGGGAGAAGGAGGTGTCTATTCAAATCTGTGATTCCTTTTCCCTCCCTTAGCTCTGAATATAGATTTAGAGGAGGAAAATACATGGAGAATCAAATCCCTTCTTCCTACAAAATAAAATTGGGGTCATCAGTGGCTTCTCAAAGCAGAGCTCTTTCCCTTTGCCTCTTTCCCCAAAGCCACAGGATTTTCTCTTCCTTCATTCATTAATCAACTAAAACTGTGACTCAAGGAAGGGCGTAAAAGTACCCTAGGCTCTGGAGTTCATTAGGACCCTGGAATCTAACATCGGGGCTCACTCCCAGGGCAGCCAGCCACAGGCTTCCCAGAACGCAGGGGTGAGGAACCCAATTATAGCTGCAGGTGGCCAGGGAAGCCCACCCCAAAAGCTGTGTCTCCATCTGCACCAGAGGGCGGGATCCTTGGAGGACAGTTTAGACTCCAACTCCCCTGGCCGAGGCTTAAAAGTTATTGGCTTAAACTTTGCATTATCTGGGAAGGGGGACAGGCCTGGACACCCTATTATAGCTAAGGGGAGACCAGAAAATAAGTTACAAATGGCAGAAAGAGAACAGAAGTCACTGAGAAAGCAGGATTCTAATTGCCACAAAGCAGACTTCTGTGAGACACAAGCCTGTAGGTTGTGTTTTCACCAGTCTGAGCGTGGCATCTACTAAACTCATGCGTTTTCTAGCGAGTCTTTTCTTGTACCATATGTAAGTCTTGGTTCCCTTATCTTCTGACCTTGACTTTTTTAAGGAAATGAGATGGCGTGTCGAACTAGGCACATAAGCCAGCCAAAGGGACAGCTTGACTTGATTTGCAGAAGTGAGATACGTAGGTGAGTGTGTTAGGGTGGGGTTGGGGGTTGGGGTCTTGATGCTGCAGTTTCCAGGACGAGTCCAAGATGTCAAGTGGACAATCTCAGCCTTCCACAAACTCCCTGAGGTCATGAAAAGCCGACCAGCAGCTGTGGGGACAGGCGTGATACCCTCTTCCTATCCACCCCCTGCCACTCCCCGCTTGACTACCATCATCTGCTTATAGGTAATAACTGTTTCATGAGAGCCTGATGAGACCTTCGTGTCCTCCACGCGGTGGCTTCGCTTGGCCATGCCATTCATTGGATATATAGGAACAATGGGCCACGCTGAGACAGTCAATTGTGATATGTCAACTTCACTGGAGCAAGAAAGATATTATAGATTAAGAAAGCAGAGTTCTGGGCGTGTCTGTGGATGACTGACATGCAGGCCAGCGAATGAGTGGGGAAGACCCATCCCAGTTACACGTGGCACCAACCAATAAGCTTGTAGCTTAGGTGAAAAAAGGAAGAAAAGGAAGTTTGCTCATTTCTGAAGAGCTCCAGTCTTCTGGAGCAGGTGTGTCCTTTGCTGCTGTTGCCTTTGGACACTGCTCTCCAGTTTCTTCATCCTTCCAATGCAGACTCATGGCTGAAACTCTCCGGGAGCTTCCAGACCTTCACCCTCAGACCGCGCTGTACCCTTGATCCCAGCTGTTCTCAGCTTGCACCTCCTTGCGCTGAGCAGCAGCTGGTTCCTCTGGCTCTCTGGTGTGCAGATGGCCATTGTGGACTTTCCTTCCTCTGATCCTGTGAGACTACCTTATAAACCCCCTTGCATAATTACACATGTATTGTCTGTAAATTCTGTTCCCCTAGAGAACCTTAAATAACATAAAAGGAATTTGTCCCATCTTTCGCTCATGCTCAGTTCAGTGTGGCCGTATCTCTGTTGGTTCTTCCTTCCAGCATCTAGGATCTGACCTCCCCTCCTGGCCACCACTGCTGTTAACTTTGGTGAAGCCCCATGGTTTCTCTCCTGCTGGCTAGAAGTGCCACAGGCTGGCTCCTTGCTTCTCCTGTCTGTAGAAATAGACCTGCTCACAGCTTACCTTTTGACATTTGTATTTCTAAACTGAACACAAGTATTGCTATAATTTGGATTTGTTATATTCCCCAAAGATGCATGTGTTAAAAGATTAGTCCCCAGAATGATGCTATTAAGAGGTGATGAAATTTATGGGGGAGGGGATGACAGGTTAGGCCTTTGGAGTCACATCCTCCAAGGAGACCGTGGGGACCTAGTCTCCTCCCTGTGCTCTCTGCTTCCTGGCTGCCATGAGGTGCATGGCTGGCTCCTCCATGTGCTCCCTGCCATGATGTGCTGCCTCAGCCCAGACCCAAAGCAACAGAGCCAATGATCACAGACTGGAATCACCAGAACTGGGGGCCAAAATATTTTTCTAAGCTGATTATTTCAGGTGTTCATTACAGTGATGGAAAGTTAACTGAAACAGGTAAAAACCACCAAACGCACACATACACAAATAACAATGAAATATTTTTTAAAAAGCATTCTTATAGCCAAGATCATCAAGTCAAGAGTTTGTACCTCACTAGCATGCCCCATAGCTGTGTCCCCATCCCAGTTTCAATACTGGATTCGCCCCCAAGCTCGTCCTTACACTGCAGCCCACTTTGCCCACTTGGTGTAGATACTGGTGGTCTCAAGTTAACATCTGCCTCATCCTGGGAACATCTCCACTGTAGTGCTGGGTTTTGGGACTTACAGGGGTTTCCCACAGTCTGGATTTTGCTAACTCTGCATTTATGGTGCAGGCAAACATGTTCTTCTCTCTGCCCTCTGTATTTCTTGCAATAGAGCAGCTGAACAGAGAGACTTGTTCAAAATTACACATGATATGGAAAAGCACTCTGAGTTATAAAGAAGTTGTTGAGGATTGACAGACTAAAGCTGGAAAGTTAGGCCATAGACTTAGACAACCAGACACCTACAACCCAATTTAGTTAATTTAGCTTGCTGCATGCAGTAAGAGAGACCATAGGGCTCCCCAGGATAGCCTCATCTCCAAAGAGGGAGGGAGCAGCATTTTTTTAGAGGATCTTGACTTGGTTAAATGGGTTTGAAGAAGGGGGTGAAGGCAGGCGAAAAAATGGGGGTAGTTTGCTGAGTGGGAATTTTAAATACTTTTCTTGCAGAGGCGGGAAGTGTGAAGGAAAGTTAGGGTTGTGATTGGTGAACATAGCCATCACTCATGTTAGAAGGGGGCGGGTTTAGTCCTCTGTGGCTGTGAAGTCTGCAGAGTTCCAAACACGGTCACTACGTGGTCTCATCTGCATGTGTGATTACTCTGCGAGCTTCATTCCCACTGATCTGGGGAGACTGGGCTTAGCTACCAGCTTCAACGAAGGTCATTTTCCTTTTTTGGTTTCCCCTCATGGTCTAATGCAAACAGGACTGTTTTCACTGACTTTACTTTCAGTAGGAGGAGATTTGTATCTACTCAGGTAGAGGAGAGAGAATCACCACAGTTAATTTGGGTGGTAGAGTGTGGGTTTGAAGTTGAACCTGAGAGGTCAGGCATTTTCTCTGGGGGGTGGGAAGTGATTTGAGGTAGGCGGGAAGCAGAGACAATCACAGAAGAGGGACATGAAGGGGAAATGACAAGGCTGGACCCTGGGTAGGATGTTGATGTTACAAAACAAATTTGGAAAACACCAAAGTTTGCTCTCCCCAGTCACCTGCACCACACTCATTTTGCTGTGCAAAATGGAAATGAACCATGAGCAATCAAAACTGGTCTCAGCTCTCCTGATCACTTTGGCCAGCTATGTCCACATCTTCTCTTGTGTCAGGGGCAGCCAGTGACCTCACCCTGGGCAACAAGACCTGAGAGGACTGTGATAAGGTCCTTGAAGGAAAGTTTTCATTCCATGTAGGAAGGATGGGGGGAAAGAGTGCCTACTGACTGTTAGGGGCACTGTTACTTGTCACTCAAACCATCCCAAGCAACAGCAGGGAGCGCCAGAGAGACTTTGGACTGTTTGAGCCTGGAATTTGAAGAGAAATGAGATTTGGAGGAAAAGCTGGTTTGGGAGTGAATACGGAACCTAGTAATGCTTGTGTCCTCCAGGTGCCCAATGACAATAAATGGTCAATCTGGAACTCCAGACAGAGGCTGACCCTTAGGAACAGCAGGTGGGAGCCATTGGCCTGAAGCTGACTGAAGATGCTATGGAGGGAGACAGCCCATGATAACTGAAGGGTCCACCTTGCCTTTCAGGGGAATCCTGGGTAAATACAGACTAATTCCCCCCATACAGTGAGGATGCTATGAGCTCATAGCCTGGCCTGGTTGCTGCACTTCCAAAGCCTGCCCAGAAAATAAGCTCACATTGTTTGTACCAATTTAGTCACCAAACACTTCTCACAGGAGAACTTTCCACTCTTCTGTGCATGTGCCTCCTTTGTGAAAAACAGGGTGGTTTTTGTTTTTGTTTTTTTATGTTTCAAGTGTAGCTGTTGCCACAGTCCCTTGGAGCCTGTACACCAAGGGTGACAGGTCCACTGAGGCAAGAGAGGATTGGGTAAGACAGGCAGCAGGGCCTCAAAGCATGATCAGGAGAGACAGGCAGGAGACAGTGTGTGAGGAGGGCTTGAGGGGAGGCTGCAGACTCCTCTCTTAAAATATCCATATTTAGTCATTGAAAACAGAAACAGAGGCGCTTAGACGAGAGGAGACTGGTCATAGAGAGCATTTCCTGTTTTCCTGGTCAGGGTTGAAGTTGGTGTGAGCCAGTTCTCAGTTCCTGGTTCATCATGTGCCTCCTCCCCTTCCATCCAGAATGGGATAAGGAATTGGCAGAGTGCTCTGTGCAGAGTAACCAGAGGCCTGTGCTGTGTTTAAGTGTGTGCCCCAGGTTATGTGTGTCAGGATGGGGTGCAGGGCTGGAGGGTAGAGGGTGAGAGACCAATGAGGTTGTTTCAAAACCCAGGAGAGGGATGGTGGCAGCTCAGGCAGGGTGGGAGCACTAGAAGAGGTGGGAAGTGGCCCGACTCTCACATCCTTTGAAGGTGGGGTCTGCACAGTTTCCAATGGGCTGTCAGGAGGCTGAGGTGACTCTGGGGTGTAACGATGAACTTGCCATTGACTGAGATAGAAATGGTGGCAGGAGCCACAGACTTGGGGGGGGTGCTGTCTTACAATACTCGGGCTGTTTCAACAAGATACCATAGACTGAGTAGCTTATATGCACCAGGAATTTACTTCTCTCAGTTTTGGAAGCTGGGAAGTACAAGATCGAGGTACTGGCAGGTTCAGTGTCTGGTGAGGGCCCTTTCAGGCTCACAGGTGGAGCTGGCCCATTGTCATGGTTTATGTCAGTGGCCCCCCACAAGCCTCATGCAATCATGGATCTGGCCAAATCTAGTGTTTGTGAGTGGTTCGTTGTCTTGCACTCAAATTGGTGGTATGAGTCTACATCCACCCAGGGGTAGAGCCAGCATACAGTTCAATGGCTGGAAGGTTTGTTTCTCTCTTGACAGTTCGTGACTTGCTGTTTTCTGTGGCCATGAACAACTGCCCCCAGCCACACCACCCTGTCTTGTAGCCAGCTGAGTATGGACTGAAACCTCCAAGAACTTTAAGAAAGAAATCTTTCCTTCCCCTAATTTTGGGCATCAGGTATTTTGTCTCAGTAAAGAGAGAAAAGTAACCAAGACATCATGTATCTTCACATGAGAGGAGCAGGCGAGCAAGCTTGCTTAGGCCCCTTATACTAGGGCTCAAGCTAATTTCATTCATAGGGGCTTCACCCTTATGACCTAATCACCTTGCTAATACCATTACTGTGGGGTCAGGATTTCAACTTTGCATGGAGGTTAAGGGTACCAACATCCAAGTTGTAGCAGAGGAACAGTGATTTTACTTTGGATGAGCTAAGTTTTGCTGCTTGGGCAGTTGAGTGGGTGAATTCAAAGGAGTTTTAGGCCAGATATGTAAGAGTGAGAGTTGGCAGCTTCTCAGAGGTGTTTAAAGCTCCCGCTTAGTGAAGATCTCCCAAGGAAAGAAAGCTGATTTTCAGACTTGGGGTCACGATGTGATTCTAAGCAAGTCCCTAGAATAGAGCCTTTTGCTTGTCCATAAAAATGTGGATTGAAGCAATTGATCTCCGAATTCCTGTTCTGCTTTGTAATCTACAATGGAAGATCTTCAGAATAGATTGATGCAGGTTGAGAAAGAGGGAGCAGCCCACACACAAGCACTGATCCCCACTAGGGTGAAGACCTGGATATACATGTGTGATGAGGGGATAGAAAATTCTGGTGTACCTGGAGTGAGACTTGAAGTATCCCCTGCCCTTCAAGTCACCAAGCTGGAAGCCTCAATAACCCTGCCTTTGATTATCTCTGGCCTTCTATAACAGGAAATTGGAACCATTGGCCAAACCAATGGTTAGGACTCTCAGCTGGGAAGCACAGTGGGGCCAGCCACCTTACATTACCAGGAACCTGTCTGCTACTGGTTGTTCCACCAGCAGCTGATACATCCCGAGCCCTTCTGCTGTGCCTCCCCTGGCCACCAGGGGAGACTGGGGTTGTTCTTTGCCCCAGAGTCTTACAGAGGCAATTATTACGATGACTCATGCTCTGCAGTGCTTGAGCTAAGCTGCTGTCCTAATGGAATAGTATCTCCAGCTGATGCCTTCAAAATAGAACCTTAAAAAGTGGGGAAAAGCTTTGATTCTAGCCAGGCAGGCTGTTCATGGAAGGAGAAAATGACGCAGGGACTAGAACAGGCTGAAAAGGTTCATTGGGTTGAGCTGCAAGCAGCTGTCAGTGAAAAGCAGAGTCAGGAGGTTGCCCTGCAGGCAGTGCTGATGAGATGAATATAAATGAGCACCTACCCAGATAGCCCTCTGGGGGATGCAGGTGTGGTGGTTAAGGACAGGAAACCTGGGCCACACTCCTTCAGCCACAAGTCTGGCTCTGCCATTGTCTATCTGTATCTCCTTGGAAAAATGACTTAACCTCTCTGTGTTTAGAAGTTTCATAGGAAACAACAGTGCCCATCCCACAGATCATTCTGAGGACCCAGTGAGTCTGAGTGAAACATGCATGAAGCCCCAGGTCCACCCATTATGGGCCCTGAACACTATATAAGGCTCACTGACCCCAGGGACGGACTGACCCTTTGGCTAAATTCCACATTTTTTTGTGCTCTTTGAAAGTTTGCCTGGAACACATCTGGATCCAGAGTTCTGTCAGTAAGAAGATCAAGAGACCAGCCCATGGTGTCTTCTTTTCCTCTATGCTCTTTCATCAAATGAAGTCAAGCTTTACTGACTGATGAGGCAGCAGTGTGTTAAGCCAAGACAGCATGCAGCCCGGGGCACAGAAAGGGAAGCACCGAGCGGCACTCAGGACGGAGGTGGGAACGTGTCAAGGGCAGTCCATGATGAATGGGCAGACACTGGGCAGACAGGAAATGGTACAGCGGTATAAACAGAGCCTTAGCAGACATCTACTGGACTCAGAAAACCCAAGAGAAGCAACTGGAACTTTCAGAACTTGTAAATGTGTCTAGAAGCCCGATGAGCTACAAAGTCAGCACGGATTTACAGAACTATGTCGGTCATAACACCTGCATGAGGAGAACATGTGAGGAAAATCAGAAGTTAGCAAAGGAAAAGGCACTTAGGAGGAACTGGCTCCCCCAAATGTGTTGATCCTAGAGTGGATAAAAGGGAACATTTCAGATGCACAAAGTAGTGTATCCTATGTATTAAATGGTTAAACCCCAAAGAGAAACAAAACCAATTTTATTTAAATAGCTACGTTGCAGCACTTAGACATTGTTACACCAAGTCTTTGGGATCCATAAAATAAAACTATGAAAAGGAAAAGACAAAAAGAGAGAAATATATTTCTTGATAGATAATTAGTATTGATGATCAGATATCTATTTCCTTCTTTTCAAGCTATAAAATGTGAAGTTCCAATAATGGCCTGTATCATATATTTGGGTTTACAAGGCAGGCTTACCATAGCAGTCTGCAGAGTCAGGTGTGGAAGAGTCAAAGCGCTGGCTTCACCCTGAGCTCCTAAGGATCCGGTGAGAAGCCTAAGGCCTGGAGCTCACTGTAGAGTCCTATGCAAGTCCGTATCAGGAAGCTGAAGGGTGTACAGTGGAAAGTGAAGGGGCAGACCGGAAGCCAGGAGATGGACATATCCAAGGTGGAAGTGAAGACTGGAGCTCCTCCAGAAAAACAACCGTGCCGGCCTTCTTTCCCCTTTTTATTCCAGTCAGACTACAAGCCTATTGGCTGGTGCCACTCACACCCAGGATGGGTCTTCCATCTTCAGTAAATCCCTCCAGCCACACCCAGAACTACACCAAATGAGTCAGTTGGGGGTTTCTTACTCAACTTGACACAATGAGCAACCATCACATGTTCTAAAGTGAATTTGCAACAGTAAGTCATAGAAATATGTTTTGAAAAAAAATATAAGTGTCTCTTCCAGGTATTCTCACATACTGAATTAAAAATAACTGAAGTGCAGGCTAGATTGGGAATGGAGCAACAGAACTCAAAGGGAAGTTCAGGAAAAGATCTGCTTAGATTGAAGGCTTTACAATGTCATAAAGGTGGTTTCCATTGTTTAGAAGAAGCTAGATTAATCAATAAATGATATTCAAACCATCTGAAGATATCTAATGATCTGGATAAGATTAAATCTAATCCATATCTCATTATGTATATCAAAATAAACTCCAGATGTGTTGGTAAATCAAGTGGAAATCACCAAGATCCTGGAGGAAAAAATAAATGAATGTTACTGAAGAGTTGGCAAACATAAATGTTGAAAGCACTGGGGAAAAGTTCACTGAATATAAAATAAGGGTTAAAAACTTTTCTTCCATCAAACATAATCATTTCTTGATGCTACAAACTTCCTGCAAGATATCATTTCTTGCATTCATTCATTCATTTATTCAGTGTCTGTTCCCAGGCCAGGGCTTTTCCAGCTAGAAGAAATCCCACCTTGTTACATCACATACTTCAGGGCTGGGGTCCTCTGCAAGTGCTTGACTGTGGGACAGTGTCCTTGCCTCCATGGGCAGTACCTGGTGTCTCCTCTCAAGTGCTCAGCCTGGAATGTGTACCCCTTTTAGTAATAAAGGGTCAGAGTAAACCCAGAAACACTGTGACTCTGTTGTTGGAAATCACACCAAACTCGGCAGTAAGGATTGCAGGAGCAGCCCCCCCAAATCACACATTCATTACAGAACATATTTCAAAACAAACGTCCATTTTCCACCCCTAGAATAGGAAATCAATACTGAGCTCCTGCCCAGGGCAGACGGCTGGCTCAGGAGCTGATACAGTCGTAGTTTCTCATCAGAAAGGTCACTCAGGGACCTTCATCACGAACACAGCCCTCTCCCTAGCCTGGGGTTGGTGAGAGGAGGTGGCCGTTTATACACATCATCAGCTTCATGCACTGAACAGATGGGAGGCTTTCTCCAGGGGACATGGCGTACGTGTCCCATTTCTCACAGAGGCAGCAGGGACAGCTCCAATTAACCAACTTCCCAGGAACTGGCAGCCAGCGGAACTCAAGGGAGGGGAAGGAAAAAGAAAAATGTTCCATGTCTGCAACAGCTTCTGTCAGAGCAAGGTGCCTACCTAGAAGTTGATGTTTTGACCATAGTCAGACTGATGTCCTCTGTTCCTAGGGTCCAGTTTTTGAGTCGTGCTGATGCCAAATGCATCCTGTATGGTGCCCCTGTCCTCAGCCAGGAGGCGCGCAAGTATTGGTGGAGACCCTTACCAGGGCTCTTGACCTTGAGGTGGGCACTTGAGGTGCCCTCAGGAAGGGCAGTGTACTCGGAAAGATGAGCTGATAAGCAAGAGGACTCCATGTGAGGCAGGGACCCCTTACTCAGGATGCTCATAACCTGAAGTGGAAGAGAGCGGGTGCTTGTAAGAGGGAGATGGACCCAGGATCACATCCTGCCAAACCCCATACTTAACTATGACCTTGAGCAAACTTTACTACCCCCCAAGCCTCAGTTTCCCTAACCTACCAAGATGTGCTGCCAGCACCGCCTTGGCAGGGTTTTGAGGAATGACTGAGACGGCACAGATAAAGAATGCTCATTAGCTTCATGTCTCCTCTTCCTTTTTCACTTTAATTTCTCAGAAGGGGAAGGGGAGTCCATTCCTTAAAAATATAAAGGGACTTGTGGCGGGGGTGGCAGCAGGAGCTGAGCTTTGTGAAGGTGTGGTGCCTCCTCTTAGTCACCTGATACCATCTTTTTCCTCTTTACCATCAGGTCCCAGCTTTGTCCAAGGTGGCAAAATGCCAGACACGCTCACTTTCCCAGCCTTCCTTGCAGGTCGTAGTGGCCACATGACCCAGTTCTAGCCAATGAAATGTTAAATGGCTATCTGCAAGGGCTTCTGGGAAAGCTTTTATCCCCTGCCTCTTTCCTGCTCCTTCGTGCCTGAAGGTAAAGCCGCTGTTTTAGAAGCAGATGTGAGAAACCTGTAGATGGAAGCTGGAATGCTAAGGAGGCAGAGTGGAAAGACAGAAAGACCTGGTGCCCCATGCAGCCATGACTGACCCAACACTGGTCCAGTGCTGTTTAAACCACTCCCATCTGGATTTCCTCTTACTTGCAAATAAAAGGATTCCTAATGATACCCATGGCTTACCATGATGGTGACGAAGAAGAGTCGGGTTTTCCCACTGGGGAAATGGCTGATGCAGGAGAAGGAACGTAGCAGAGCAGGGCTGCTGCTGTCCCACTCCAGTCAACCCTGGGTGGCCATGGCTATCCCCCCCACACACACCAGTGGCTGGTCTAGGAAGGTAGTATGAGCCACACTTGTGGCCAGTAAGAGCTGAGGGGACATGTCCTGGAAGATTCTAGACTTAATATAACCAAGAAAAGACAACCCTCTTTGCTCCTCCCTCCCATACAATTTTCACACCTAGAACTTCCAGGAAGTGTCAAGAAGGGACTTGGCCTGTGGATGAAACTGACGCCCCAAGATCAAAGAACAGAAAGTGGGAAAGATCCAGTTCCTTCATGATATCCTTGAGCCTCTAGATTAAGCAAGCTTGCAGATACCTTCCCCGAGGGGTGGCTCTAAGGTCTAAAGGAGGCAGGGCACATAAAGGTCAGTCTCTGTCCTGCTGTATGTGCTATGTAACAGTACTTGTCATACTGACATATGGGCAATTGTCAACCTAGCATTGTCAACCTAATTGTCTTTCCGCTGCTACACCAAAACCTTACTGACTTACAGATAAGGAAACCAAGGAACAGAGAAGTAAAGTTACTTGCAAGAGATTCACACAACTGAAAAGCTTGGATTTGAGCCCAAACAGTGGGGCTTCAGGGCCACATCTCTTAATCAGGGTCTGATCTTGTAGGTCCTTTCCTGGTTGCCTCCATGCGTGAACCAACAGCCAGGGTAGTCATTAAGTGGTTGGACTTCACCTTGCTTTGCTAGTGTGAGAGTACAGCTAAGTATGATCATGGTGGGTTCCTTCTTTGCCAGGTTCCTATACCTTCCCAGCTCCAGCCATTTCCAAGCACCATTCTCATTTCTCTTTTGCATTTTGCAGCCTCTGAATGGGTCAGTAGGCTGGCAGATAGAGAGGGGGCCCAGCCAAATCCTTGCCATCTGGCACAGCCCAGAGACAGCATATGCTGTGCCCTCCGAATGAAGCACCCCTTGCAATGCTTCCAAATGAGATCCTAAATGCACCCTGCCAAAGGGAGGTGCCCTGTATGCCAGCTCTTCCTAGGTTCCCTGGGCCAGCAGTGCAAAGGGGTCAAGCTTGATTGGGCGCACTCATCTACTTTCAAGCTGGAGCAGTGCCCTTGGGGCAGAGGGCATGAAAGAAAAAACTGACATGAAACCAGACTGCAAGCGTCAGGCACTCCGGTGGCACCTGCCAGGTCCAAGTGCTACATGAGGTGCCGAGATCGGAAAGATAGATAAAGCCAGGTTCATGCCTCAAAGATGCTTCCAGCACAGACAGCAGATTGTAAACAACTAATAAGCGCTGGTGTTCTCGGCACTGAGATACTGTTTTAAGTATAAACACCTTTGGTCTACACACCTATTCTAGCCGTTGCACTTAGACAGGTTAAGACGCTTGCCCAAGGTCGCACAGTTAGCAAATGGCTTGAGCCAGGATGTGAACCTGGGCTGCCTGGTTCGAGCGCAGCCTCTGGAACAGCATCTGCCCCCTGCAGCCCTCAGAAGGAGGGGCACAGCCTGCTCCGAGTAGGGCTGAGCCCCACGGCGCCCTGTGAGCTGCTTCTCTCTCACGGAGGGGCTGCACACAGCAACAGGAGCCCTGGGGAGTCGACAGAGGTGTAGGCTCTGCCAGGTGATGATGAAGACAAAACTCACGGCAGTTGATGCTGGCTGCATGCTCACACAGCTACAGTCTTTTTCCTCAGTCATTCCCTCCCCAATCTTGCTGACAAGTCAGCTGAGGCAGAGAGAGACCTAATGGTGTGTCTGATCTTACCTGGATGGATAGACAGCCAGAACCCGAACCCAGGAAGTGGTTTCAGAGTCTGCCATCTCCCTGCTACATCGAAAGGGATGGGGACAGTGATTTGTAGGAGGGAGCTCCCTGGGCTAAGGAGGAGCCCTGAGCCTGAGCAGGGAAGAAGTTGCTGGCACAGTGTGGAGAGAAGAAACTCAACCCAAACCCAGAATGATGATGACCTTTTCCGTGAGGCAGGCTCACATATTCAGTGCAAGAATAGGCACTGTGGTTTGGATCTTAAATATTTCCAAAGGACTGCATGTTGGAGCCCTAGCATTCAGCCTAAGGTGCTCTTGGGAGGTAGGGGGTCTTTAAAAGGTGTGGCCTTATTGGAGGAAGGCAGGTTATTGGTGCCATATTCTCAATACTCTCACGGGATTGTGGGACTTTGGGTTGTGTGTGTGTGTGTGTCTGTCTGCCTGTCTGCCTGCCCGTCTGTCTGTCTCTGTCTCTCTCTCCCTCTCTTTCTTTCCCTCTCTCTCTTCCTCCCCCAGCCAAGAGGTAAGCAAGCAGCTTGCTCCTCCACTGCACTCTGCTACCTTGATGCACTAAAGCAACAAAACCAACCAAGCACAGACCAGTATCCAAAACTGTGATCCCAAAACAAAATTTTCCTCTTAAAAGTTAATTATCTCAAATATTTTGTTACAGGGCTGGAGATATAGCTAAGTGGTACAGTGAAGTCATGAGTTTGATTCTCAGTACCAAAAAGGAAAAAAAAAAAAAAACCAGAAATGTCAAATATTTTGTTACAGCAACAGAAATCTGATCTACAGCAGGAGATCTAAATTCTGATCCTGGCTCTGTAGTTAAACAGTTGGCCGTGTCACTGAGATTCAGCCTTCTCTTCTGCAAGGTAGTCTGTAGTGAGATGGAAATCTTAGTGCCCAGAATAGCACTGGGGAGTGGGCACAGGGAGTTGGCACGGGCCTGGAGATGGTGCCGGGGTGAGCAAGTGGGCCAGGAAGCAGAGATGTGGTCTGCATCAGTCAGGCCTCTCTCACCACAAACCAAAGGATCCATTCTGGCTTAAGTAAAACTAAAGAGGCTTAAAGGATGGCAGACAGCATAAGAATCTTATCTAGAAAAACTGGAACAGGAAATTTACGACCAAGAGTCGCCCCTGACCACAGGTACTGGGCGCCAGAAAGTCCACCTGCTACCCAGAAGGTTCTCTTCTCACTTAACAAGGCCTCGACTCCATTGGTTTCTTCACACTATTCCAGACCACAGTCTCAGACGAGAGGAGATGATTAGAGAAGTCAAAGTCACGTGACTGCCCCCACAGCAAGGGAGGCTGGGAAACCTTCTGGCTTCTCTTATTATGAGGGGGGAATTACACTATGAGAAACTCAGCAGGGTGGGCATTCACAAGCTGCTGGGTGGCCTCCAAATTCCCCACATGTCCCTTACATAGTGCAAACTGCATGGCAGATCTCTCCAGTGAGAGCCTGGAATTGGTATCTTGAAAGGGTAAGACTGGCAAGCAGGCTGCCTGGTAGGTGAAAAAGCAAGAGACATCAGGGACCTGAATGAGGACAATGGTAGCAGGTACACAGAGAGGGAAGAGGTCCCAGTAGAGTTGGAAGGTAAAATCACCAAAGCTTGAATGATGTGGAAGCATTGGGATACACACTGGAACCAAGGGATCACCAACCCTGGAGAGTACTGGAGTCCTGTTGGTGCTGAAGGGCACAGACACTGTGCACAGTACACTCACCAGCAGGGTGCTGGGCCGGGGGAGGCAGTGCGCTGGCCTTACTCACCGGAAATTGGTCTTCTTGACTCCTGTGCAGCAGGCCCGGGCTCCTAAGCCAGCCTTTATAGTCTGTCGGATAGCAATTTTCAAGGAAGAGGAGGCCCAACGGGTTAGCAGAGGTGAACGCCCTTACCTGTGGGGACCTGAGGCCTGTAGATTGTTCTGCTTTTAATTTTGGGTTATTAACATTGAGCTGACCCCTGTGGACACTTGGTGACCACCGACTATAGGATGACCATGTTAGCTGGAGGGAGAACTTTAAGGAGGCCGCTTCCAGCAGAGAAATAAAGAAATAGAGGACTGCAGCTTTACATCCCAGCCCTGCTTCCAGGCAAGGATGTTCTTGAGAGAACGATTAGCATTCCACATGTCCACTCAGTGGTGTTTATTACCCAGCTCCAGTGAGCCATCCCAAGGACTGGGGTAGGGTAGAGGACAGAGGACAGAGCTGTCTTCTGTCAGATTTTGGCAGTAGAATAGGAATGCAGAGGGGAGGGAAAGAAAAAAGAGTTCAGAGCTTGGCTCTGTCGTTTCCCAGAGAGGGACACTGGACAAGCCAGTTTACAGTCTCTGGGTCTCCGCTTTCTGCTTCGTAAAACAGAAGATAAAATGGGATCTGAGTCCAGGCTGAGTGTTAATGAGTTGACACATAGAACACTTAGGATGATAGGCAGGACATGCCCTGTGTTAACTCTCATGACAGCTTCTTATCAAATCATACCACACTTATTGGCCTCTGGGACCTCACCCCCGCTATGTTCCCTAACCTGGAAACTCTTTCCTTGCGTCTCCTTCTCAGTGCATTGATGTCAGCTCCACTGTCACCCCTGACCTGTTAAACAAAAACAGCCTTTGCCACTAGAGGGCCCATTTCATTTCAGGGGAGGACTTACCTGGGGGGGACTTGGCCAAAGAGTGAACAAATGGTTAAACTGGGGGGCAGAAGCCAATGGCTAAACCACATGCCAAAGCACACAGGTTTTGTGGGGAGTGAATGAGATGAAGCAAGAGGGCTCCATTAGTGAAGCATGCTGGGTCTGGCTGTTCTCCTCTCCTCAAGAAAACTACCTGGCCTTGAGACAGCTCCTTGTCCGGACTGTTTCTTCTGCCCTTCCCACTTATGCTGATATCCTAAATAAAAGCCAGAGCGTGCTTGGCTTGGAATCTTCTCTGGGAGTCTCCCTGATCCTGGGCAGTCTTGGTTGAGATAACCACTCTGGGCCACTTGGTGACTGAACTACATCTTGTCTCTGAGTAATCATTCATCCTCTGCCACCATGGCCTCACATTGCAACATTTATCGCTTTCAGACAACCCTTTTTCTCCTTTCTTTTTCACTGTCTGTCTTCCACACTAGAAATGTAAGGGAGTCAGGTGCAGGCATTGATGGTGTTTCCTGGCCTCCATGGCCTGGGAACAGTACTTGGGCTCCACTCTCCCCTTTCCCTTTCCCCCTTTCCCCCTTTCCCCCTTTCCCCCTTTCCCCCTTTTCCCCTTTTCCCCTTTTCCCCTTTTCCCCTTTTCCCCTTTTCCCCTTTCCCAGGGTCTGCCCCTTGCCTTGACCTTGGGCTCCTGAGTGGCACTAATGGGTTTTTAGGGGGAGTTCTCTGGATTCTTTCTTCACCTTCCTATCTCAGCTGATCTGTAAGTTTTACAGCCATTTTCAGACCTCAAAGCAATCTTGGCCCAGCAGAAGCTCACTGCAGAGAGAGCAGACACTGGTTCCTCCACCTCCAGTTTCTCCATCCACCCCTCCCTCCTCCCTATGGCTCACTGTCATTCCTGGATTCTGACCAAATGAAAAGGATAAGAGCTGGGGGTGTGGCTCAGTAGTAGAGCTCTTGCCTTGCATGTTCAAGGCCCTGGGTTTGATCTCTAGCACCAAAAAAAAAAAAAAAAGACAAAAGTCAGGGCTAACATCCTTTTCCTTTGCAGGCTCCAGCAGGAAGTTGCATATATAACTTCTCACTCTGATTGGCAGAGCCTGGTCACATGGCTATGCCTCAGGAAGCTGGGAAATGTAGTCTTCATGCTGCAGCTGTGTAGCAGCTGTGCAGGCAACTGGACATCAGGATGATATTGCTTTAGTAAAGAAGACAGTAAGGGAGAAGCTGTGGTCTCCAGCCACCCTTGCACTTCTTTCACTTGCCCCGTATGAAATCAGGCACTTATGAGAGGAGGCAGAGAATGGGCTGAGGAGAGGCTCCCTGAGAGTAGAGGAGTGGGGGTTAGAATCCATTGCCACTTTGGGGTGAAGGGTCACAGCAGCCCTTCATTCCTCTCTCCTGCCCCTTCTTGTTCTCACCCCTTCCAGGCCTGCCTGGGGACTGAATCTGAGTTTTCCTACTGGTGGGGAGAGTAGGGGGAGGTAATGTTCCCTCCCAGCTGCTGAGGACCTGTGTACCCCAGCCCTAGATGCCTGGCCCTGGGTCTCATCCCAGTGCACTGGCAGAGGGGCCAGCTCTCACTGAGCCAGATGGACACAGAGCCAGGCTCACTCCCTCCTCCAGAGCAGGGCACTCGGCACCAACACTGAAGCTCCCAGCTGCCCGTGCTGGCAGCTCTGTCAAATGGCAGCTCCTTGACTGAAGAGCACATTGCTACCTCTCAGTGCCCTCGGGGCTTTGGTCAGACTGCTCATCAGTAGGGATGTGGCACATGGGTACCAGGGGACACATTCTCAGGACAATGATGGGTCTACAGAGGGCTCTGCCCAAAGATGCCTGCCCCTCTCCTTCCTTGACACACACAAAATATATTTTCTGTTCTCTGCTAGCTTCTGCCTCATTTTTACACCTGGGCTCATGCTTGCACCTTGTGCCTGCTACCTGGTCTGGTGAGTCATAATTATGGGATGAGCTGCTAGCTGGGCCTACCCAGCATGCATTGCTCATTTCTCATAGCATAAGTTGGTTTTTCCTTTAGAAAACTACCCACATTTGCCAACTCTCTACCTATAGTCAGTGTGGGGCTAACTCCAACCTAGGCTCCAAAGGTGGACACGTGACATGGACTGGCCAATAAGACAGTCCCATTCTCCTGGGCACAGTGGAATGGAAGATGGGCATGCGGCCATACCAGGCCAATGAAGATTTGCTCTGAGAGGTTCCCCAGAGCTCTTGGCAACTGGCTCTTAGCCACATGCGACCCTCACATCACAGACTATTCATCTTGCAAAACTGAAATTCTGTCCCATTACACGCTACTCCCCCATTCCACCTTCTCTAGCCCCTGGCAACCCTTCAACTCTGTCTCTGTGATCTCACCTAAGAACTTCACGTGAGTGGAACCAACAGAGATGTTCCTCCCCATGACTGCTTTATTTCACTTAGCATGTCTTAAAGCTTCACCCTTGTTGTAGGGTGTATCTGAATTTCTTTCCTTTTTTGGAATAATACAATCCATTATATGCACATAGCATGT
Source organism: Hydrochoerus hydrochaeris (assembly GCA_004027455.1). Classification (NCBI taxonomy): domain Eukaryota; kingdom Metazoa; phylum Chordata; class Mammalia; order Rodentia; family Hydrochaeridae; genus Hydrochoerus; species Hydrochoerus hydrochaeris. The sequence goes on from PVLA01011261.1 coordinate 43,225, forward strand.
TTCTCTGCTCATCTATGATACATGTTGTTGACATGTTCTGCATATTTCCATGAACATAGTTTTACAACTATCTTTCAAGTTCCCAAAGTCAATTCCTTGGGGTATATTCCCTGATATGGAATTGCTGGATCATAGGATAATTTTATTTTTACTTCCTCCTACCTTTTTTGTGATGCTAGGAATGGAACCCAAGACCTTATGCCTGCTAGGCAAATATTTCTTTCACTTTTTTTTTTTTTGTCTTTTTGAGACAGGGTCTCACTATGCAGCTCAGGCTGGCCTTGGGCTCACTTTATAGCCCAGGCTGGTCTCAAACTTGCAATGATCCTCCTGCCTCAGCCTCCCGAGTGCTGGGATTGCAGGAGTGTGCCCGGGTACCCAGCTACTTTCACTTTTCAAAGGAACCACCATACTGTCACATCATATCACCACTTTACATTCCTCCCAGCAGTGAACAGAGTTCTGCTTTCTCTACTTCCTCACCAACACTTATTATTTGCTGGTTTTCTTTTTGCTTTTGTTTTTGATAACAGCCTTGATTTCCATGTTCCTGATGATTAGTGAGAATGAGTTATCTTTTCATGGGTTTGTAGGCAACTTGCATACCTTCATTGGAGAAATGTCTGTTAAGACTTAGAGACTTCTTCATTCATTTCACTCATCCTTTGGTTTATTCTTCCATTCAGTAAGTATTTCTTCAGCATTGATTATAAGTCAGGCATTGGTCCATGTGTTACAGATACAACTGTGATGAAGACAAAACCAACCAACCAAACCAAACAAAAAGCCCTCATCTCCATGGAACTGCCATTTCATCTGTGTATCACATAATTCTTGCCACTGAGGAATTTTGTGAGAAAGCAAAATTTCTCAGTTCAGCAGAGGTCGAGTATCGGTCAGTTCCTCACCTCACCTCACCTCCCAGCTCAACCCCACATACTTTCCCTCCTGCCTCCACCACTAGCTGCCATCTTGGCTCCTGGCCTTCTTCCCTTCTGTGTGAATTTCAGTAGTTGCTGAGTCTGTCAACCAAAGCTACCCTGTCTGTGAGGGCTTGGAAAGGATTTCCATCCCTTCTTTGGCTTTTTCCTTGAAATAGGAGAAAACATTTTCAAACACTCACCAAACCTCAACTGTGAGCCCTGCCATGGTGCAATTATACTTCCCAGCCCAGGTAGAACCTCTGTGAGGAAGCTGCCTTGCCCAGGGTGAGCTCTCTGTCTGGTACATTTATCAGGAATGTTCCACAAAACAAGTTACATGTTTGAGGCTGGAAATAGAGAAATTAGCTCTTTACAAGGAAGACAGATACACAGTGAGGATGTGGACACTTGCACACTGACCTTGAGCTACTAAAAAGCAGGTGACTCTCTACTTCTGAAAGCTTCTCCCAAGGGAGTGGGAGGAGCTCTTAATAGCAGCCAAGCAAGAAGCCTCCTCATGTCCTTAGGTGGTGAACAGGACCTGGATTAATGTTCATCTTCTCCAGCTTTTCTTGGGCTCTTTGCCACACATCCAGCTACGAGACAGACCTCAGAGGCTGCTAGTGTCCCTAGGGCTCTGGAGAACACATTCCATACTGTCTACTGCTCCTGGAAGGAAAAACTGGAGTCGGGAGGGAAAACATGGGCAGCTGCCAGCCTGGCCCTTCCTGCAGTAGGGTCTCCTCAGGCCTGTGTCCTAGTGCCAAGCAGTCCATACAGACGGGCTCTGTTAGCGTGGGTACAGAGGCACTAGGCTCATCACCAGTGTGTGACGGATGGTGACTGAGCCTGGGCTGCCAGCTACAGGAGACTTGAAGGGTTCAGGCAGCAGCACTGGGCTCTGCACCTGGGATGGGACATATGCAGCCCCTCAGTGCACTGTTCTACTGAGCAGAAACATCCAGAAAGGCACAAACATTGGCCACAGCAGAAAAATATATCCCCAGCCAGGTGCCGTGTTGCACACCTGTATCACAGCACTTGGGGAGGCTGAGGCAGAAGGAGCACAGCTTTGAGCCCAAGCTAGCCAATTTAGTGAGACCCTGTCTAAAAATTTAAAAGTTTGAAAAGGCTGGAGATGTAGCTCACTGTGAATGTCCTGGGTCGAATCCTCAGGACCACAAAGAAAAAACACATTCCCTAGTAAAAATAAGAGAAAGGAAGTGTGAAGCCAGCACTCCTCCCATGGCCACCTCCCAGGCTCCTCCTAACAATCCGATCCCTTCCCCCGTCTCCTGGGGCCAGCCTTTGGCACAGCCCATCTCTGGGATGGGAGCCTGCTGCCTTCTGCCCTCCAAAACCCTTTATTCCATGTCTTATCAGAGCCAGCGCTGTCCTTGGAGCCGATCACCTCTGCTAAGTAGATGTGCACGGTGTGGACCGATCCTCTGGCTGTGCAGTCAGTGACTTGGGGTTCCATCCTGACACCCCGACATGGTCCTAGTTAGTTTAGGAGATTAGAAATCTGGCAGGATGGCAAAGCATTCTTAGCGCGCAGGGGAACCTCTCTGCTTGCCTGAATTGGAAGGGCAGAGTGGAAACATCGGTCTGCACTTTCGCAGTGGGCACGCACAGCCCTCACACAGATTTCTCTCCTTCTAGGTGCTCCGTGCGGAAAGGTTCAAAAAGTGGCTGCGAACTGGCTAAAGTGAAGCGAGTTCAGCCTGAAGTCCCAGGGTCCCCAGGGAGTAGGACCACCCAGGAGCGAACCCAGATACAAGGCTGAGCTGAGAGCAGGAGCGAGAGGGGAACTGGCTCTGGCGATGTCACTGGATTCTCTTAGCTTCTCTTGGTCGTTAAGCGTCTCTCCCTGCTGGCTGCGTGAGAGTGATCCTAGAACTCACGGACCATGTCCAGCCATTGGTGAGCTCATCATCTGTGTGTTCTGGGCAGTGTTTATTTTGGACTGTCACATGCAATCCAGGATGAATGGTCACCCTACCCATGAGCAAGGCAATTTACATCTCTTTATCTCGGGTTCTTCATTCATCTGAGGTAAACTCAGCTCCAAGACGATGGCGCTGTAAGGATTAAATTAGTTGGCACGAGTACTGGGAATACTGCCAGACACGTTGGGACGTATTGGCTAGACACTTACTTTCATTGTTGGCCCCATTTAAATTAGCCATGCATAGAGTATTTCGACTTTATGAGCTCATGCCTCCCCCCATGAGAAGTTAGCCTGTAACGTGCCCTCCTACACTTAAACAAGGTAAGCGATTTCCAGTGTTTAAGACTCATAATGGCTTGGAAACTCCTGGATCCATCCACACCTGCAATCCTCTCCTGAACTTTTCAACAAAAAAATTCTCCCTTTCTAATTCAGTTTATCTGAATCCCTGCCACTTATAGTAAATGCCTACTTAACAAGTAATATGTACTGTTAAGAAAAAAAAATAGGAAAAAATGGAAACAAAACTTTTGTAAATAGGGGAAGAGGCACTGAAGGGAGGGTAATACTTTAAACAGAGTCCCTGGATACCTGAAAATGAAGTGAACCACAGACAACAGGTATCTTGCGTCTTAATGACTGATATTTCCCAGTCTCTGGCTTAGAAAACACCAACAAAGGCTTGGGTGCTTTGGAGGCCTCCCCAAAGAACCGTATCTTGGTACACGCTGTGAAAGGCGATTGTCTGCGAAGCCTGTCTTTCATTCCCACCCTGGACTTGGGTGGCCTGCTATCTAGACTGCTTTGTGAATGCACCTAAAGGAAAAGAAAACACAAAACACAGTGAACTCTGAAGCCATGCAACCACCACGCCCTCCCTGCCTCCCTCCCACCCCAGGAGATGCAGCCTGGAAAGGGCAGATTTGCTGAGCGCAGAGCTTTGCGAGGCCCTCGGAGATGGGTCCTCTTATCGACAGCGTGCATAGCTTATTTGAATATGAATGAGGATTTCAACCTAAGAGAAAAAAAATATAAACATCGCTGGAAACAAATTCCCATTCATACTCACAGTTTTCACTTCTAACATTATTTACATATGCCCTGCGTCGAAGCCCAGGTGAAGAAGAGAGAAATGGCGTTAAGGTCAGGACTGCGCCTGTTCTGCGTTTTGACAGGCAAGCCTGGCGTCAGATGCCACTTCCAAAGGGGGACCCAGCCCCGTCCCTCTGCAGGGGTTTGACTGGAAAGCCAGCACACATCCAGACAAGAGCAAGGCCGGGGTGGGGGGGGGACTGCCCCCCCAATATTGGAAATTAAAACCCAGGGACCATAGTTTCTTCTTTCTTTTCTTGTTTAAGGGAAATCCAGTTCATACTTTCAGAGACACCAGTTTCAAGTGTGTGACTTTAAATGTCATCTTAAAGGAATTGTTACTGCAGTGAAACTGACCTGTGTGTCCACAGCTGAGTCTTAATGTATGTATAACTTTGTATAAAGACTGCACGCATCAAGACACGCACAGAACAGTTCTATCTGGGGCTCCCCCCAAAAGAAAAAACACCCTTAAAAGTCACACATGTTCGCACATATAACTCCCCACATCCCTGTGCTGTTCTCTACTACCACGGGATCTTTTCTTTTTCTTTCAAGAAAGTCATATCAACGGGAATGTATGGTGTGTAATCTCTGAGGCTGTTTGCTTTCATTCGGCACCATGCTTTCCCAGGTCAGAGGAGTCGCTGGGTTTATATGCAGTGCCCGTTTCTGTGTGGCTGGGAAATGCAGGGTCCTGGAAGGAAGCACTGATAGTTTAACCGTGCTGGGACAGCAGGTCCTCTCCGCCTGGTGGCCGTTCTGTATCCAGAGGGCCGCAGCAGTCATCTATGCTCGGGTCTTTGTGTGAGCATAGGTTTTCTTCTCACTGGGGCAGACACCCAGGAGCGGGAATCTTGGGTCATCTGGTGAGTGTATGCTTAACTGCAAAACTGCTTTCCAGACTGCATGCACCATTTCGTATTCCCCAAAGCAAATGCATGAGCTCCCTCACCTCTGTGACCTCTCAGCCCTCGGAATCGCTGGGTTTTTCATTACAGCTATTCTAAGAGGTGGGAAGTGATATCTCATGGTAGCTTAAATGTGCATTTCCCTAATGGCTAATGATATAGAAAATTTTATCCTGTGCAAAAATTTCCACCTGCATGGCCTGGCGAAGAGTCAGCATCCAGCTTTTGCCAATTCTTTAATTGAGCCGTTTGCTGTCCTACTGTTCCGGTCCAAGGATTCTTTAGATATTCTGGCTATAAATCCTCTATCAGAGATGTGATTCTTGAATATTTTCTGCCAGGAGAAAACCTGGAGTTTTTATTTTTTAAAAAATGCTTTTGTCAGTGCTGTTTTTTACACAATGAAAATTTTTTATGAAGTCAATTTTATCAGTTTTCTCTATATCAATTCATGGGTTGAGTTCAGATTCACATTATGTCTGAAAACCCTTTTCCTAACCACAGACTGCAAACAGTTTTCCTATTGTTGGCTTAGACTTTTTTCCACCAGTGTACACCATTGCTTATTACAGGATCTTTTATTTAAATAAGAACTGCTTTAAAGTCCATGTCAGCAAATTGCCAGGTCTGTGTTATTTCTGGGTTGGTGTCAGCTCATTTTCTTTCCTCGTGATTTTGGGAGTTTCCTGGCCCTGTATCTATCAAGGGATTTTGTACTTTATCCTGGGTATTTTATCTATGATGAGACTCAGAGTCTTGCTCCAGCCTTGCTCACCAGGATCGCAGGGTTGTTTCAGAGGGTGGGTGTGAGGAACCAGGAAAAGAAAGAATAGGGGATTCCCTGCTCCCTCCCGGACTGCTAGAAGCTCCCCACCTCAGAGCTGGGGTCCTGACCTAGACGGGACAGGCTCCTCGGGGTTTCCCAGAGCTCTCTCTGTCTTCCCCTTGGTGCCCACTTCTGGGTTTGAGGATTAGATGTATGACAGCAAACTGGCACCAACTCACCCTAGTTTTGGTGTTGCTTCAAACCTGCCTCCTTCTGTAACCTGCTGTAACTGAGTGGCTCTTTGGAGTCCTCGGTGCCCACCACAGGCCATCTTCCTGGGTCCCTTAGTCCTGCCCGTGGGAGAGATAGGGGCAGGGTGTGCTTACTCCGTTCACCTTGAACCAGGGCCTGCTGGCACCAGCTTGCTAAAAATGCTCCCTCCCTTCCTTCAGCATGGCTATTACAATCCCTGGGTCAACGTGCCATGCATGCTGCCACCTCTACCATGGAGGTCTGAGTGTCACCAACCCAGCTGCCTGGTTTCATCCACTTATTGCGGGATCAGCCCCAGGACAAAACTTGAGACTGCACCTACACTGTTGAAATAACACGAAGTTCAGGAACTCCAACCCACACTAATTTAAACTTTTTTTTCTGCTAAAACAGAGAAGTACAGACGTAGCTGGCTTCACCACAGGTCTAACCCAGCAGCCTGTTTAATTCGCAGTGTTTATCTCTGTTTTCTGTAATGTCAGCTTTCTCCCCGGTCCATCGTCTGTGGTAGTAAAGTGGCTCTGTAGTTCTAGACTTCAGGTGGTCACATTGCATGAATCAGGAGAAGAAACAAGAGTCGCATAGTATCAACTGCTAAGTCCTGAAATCGTTCCTACTTCACTAACCCAAAACCAACTATCAAAGCCAAAATGATGGACCATACGGATTGGTTAAGGCTAATATATCTGTAAAGCTGAGCACAGTAGCCCAAGGCACATGTCTCCAGAAGCAAATCAAACAGTGACTAAATAGAGAAACAGATGGATGCTGTGGAATAAATCATTTGCCTTAATTTTCAATGTAAACACCAAAAGCACTAACTAATTCTGGCTAAATTAGTTTAAATTTACTTGTTCAAGTATAAACCCATAGGGTTGCACATTGCAACTTAAGATCCTTCTCCATTTTCTTTTTACTGTGATGTACCCTCTCTTTTCAACCTGACTTCTCAGGAAGACCCAGTCATTTTGGGATTCAAATCACTAATTCTTCCATACCCAGAAATTTTCAAGAACAATAGTTTTTTCACTGGTTGAACCACTCTTTGCCTAGAAGATTGCTGATTGGCTTAGACTGTGTCACTGAACCAATCATGTGGCAACAGGTATGCACATACTTTAGTGGGTTTAGACCAATCAGGACCCATGGCTATACTTAGGTTTGGGGTTAGCTTTGGACTTGAACTATGTGAGGGAAGGATACCCATACCCAGAGAGTATTGTAAAGAAGATGCAATGAACAATTAGATACTAGGCAGGTAAAAAAAGAATCTGACCACACTACCAAGTACTGTATAGAATCCAAGCACTTCCAGAGCAGAGACTCATCCTTCATTTTGAATTTCCACAATATTCACAGTTTAGGGAAGTTAGTAGGCACTCGAGCCATTTTTGATGACAAAATTGAGTTATAATCATCAGGTTATTAGGAAGACATAAAATTCTAATCACACTTAAAATTAGGATGCACAGTTTTAGGGCTAATTCTAGTTGTAAGCACTGTGACTGAGAGGTGTATTGTGCTGTAGCTGCATCTAGCAAGAATTGTCAAAATATTTTGAAGTTTGGTAATTTGATAGCTTTCAAAATTCTATCCTCAAAAGTCTTTTTTCAGTGAACGCAGAGCAGAAAGGACAAGGCAAGCCAATGTCAAAACATTCCTTTCATATCGTCTTATCTTGGCTCCCAGGCAGGGTAAGGACTGTCACAAACTGACACATGTCACAAAACTCAAAACATGGACAGTTCTCGGGAAGGGAATGAGGATCCTTTATTAAGACACACAGCATGTCAGGGAGAATTTTTATATTAAATGCAGTAGAATTCCAGGAAGGGTAAAAACCTTCAAACTTCTTGGTGAGGTTTGAACAGAGTCCTAATGCTCAGTAAGATTATCCTAAAAGTCAGAGGCAGTGCCCTGGGTGACCAAGGGCTCCAAAGTGGAGCAGTGCACATCTGTGATTGCAGCCTTCTGGGAGGCTGCGGCAGGAAGATCACAAGTGTGAGCCCAACCTGTGCAACTTAGCAAGAAAGCCCCTGGCAGATTAAGCGTCCAGGGCTTACACCAGAATCACCAAAATTCCAGCCCCCAGAAGGAAAGCAGAGACTGCATAAACTCTTCCGTTTTGAGTAAAGAGTAAGCCACTTTCATGAGGAGGGTAGTGCCCATCCTCCAGCCCCAGTGAGGGAGCCCCTGCAAGGCCCACATGCAGGCAGGCTCGTGTGTGGCATGTCCACGAGTCCAGTCTTGTAAGGTCGTCTTCCTATTTCTCCAATCACTGAGTAGAACTGAGTATTAAACACATATGCAAACATTCAAGGAATGCCAGTGAGCACTTCCCTGGTGGAAGTTTGTCTAAGGCTCACAGGAAGGATATGAAGAGAGTGATTATCACTATCTCCAATGGTAATGAGGAAACTGAGGCAGGGAGAGGCCAAGTCACACCGGTAGTCAGTGGCAAAGCTGGGATTTGGACAGCACCCACACGCCACGGGGATGGTGATCAGGGTGATGAAGGCGGTCACCGCCACAACTGTGGATCAGCGCCAGGCTCCGTACTGAAGCTGTGTGTGAAGGGACGTGCTGACTGCTCCAGCCTCTAACACACGGAGGCCCAGGGAGATTCTGTGTACCTGAGGCTCCACCCCCGTATGTGACGCAGCCAATGGCTCTGTCTGCAAACTTCCCCTCAAGTAGCTGTAAGGAGCACGATTTGAAGCCAGGCCCCCGCATGCCCAGGTGCTGCCCCTTCTCGCTGCTGCAGTGTAAGACCTGAAATCGCATGTCTTGCTTTGACATCCTAGCACTATACGGAGCCCCAAGGGCATAAGTATGAGTCCTTCTGCTCTTGCAGATGTGACCCCAACTGGTGGGAAATGTTGCCTCCCTGTCACTGTCTCATCACCGGACCTGCTAAACAATTCTCCAACTAATGAAATCACCATCACGTCCACCCACATAATTACTGAAGCAAGCCAACTGCATCCTCCCATGGGAACTAGGAACCACCCCAGCCTCATGGCGCCACAAAGCCCACCTCTGACAGCTCCTGGTGGCTCACTCTGCTCCCGGGGCGACTCCTGTGTGGCCCTGTGTGGCACAGTGTCTTCCTCCCCGAGGCTGGGAGTGTGTGTCACTGACTGTTATGGTTTAGATTGGGGTGTCCCCCAAACTCCTGTGCTAAAAGGGGAGACTTTTGAAAGGGGAGTAGTAGATCATAGGGGCCGCTATACTCATCAGTAGATGTATTCACTAATGAGTTCAATAGCTGAATGTGCTGTCAGGAAATGAATCATGGAGTGAAGAGGGAGATGTGAAAATGTATTATCTCCCTCCCAGAAATTCCCTTCTCCCTCTGTTTCCTGGCTGCCATGAAGTGAGCAGCTTTCCCCCTTTCAAGCCTTCTACCATGCCATTTCTGTCTGTGAACCAGCCAATAAGGGGCAGAAACCTCTAAAATATATGAGCTAACTGAGCAGTGAGAAAGTGACTGAGGCAGATTTTGGTACTGAGAGTGGAATTGTTGCCATGAAGATACCTGACCATGTGGATTAGAAGCTTTTAGAAATGGTAAGTGGGAAAAGTTTTGAAAGATCTGGAAATGTTAACTAGATAAGGTGAGCTTGATGGCAAATTCTGCTCAGAACTCAGAAGACCAGAATGCTGAAAGAAATGTAGATGGTAAAGGCCAGGCTTAGAAGTTTTCATTTGGAAACAAAGACTTCACTGACAGTTGGAGAAAATTTGTCTACCATCTTGTTCATGTCCCAAGACTTTGCATGAGAAGGAGATTAAGAGTGGCAGACTGACTAATCTGACAGAGGAACTTTCAAACCTCAACCCAATGTACAGGCTATGGTATTTGGTTACTTTCCACCAGGTTTACAGTAGGAATCAGAAAGGACATGTCTGCAAAGTTGGAACTTGTAAAGTTGGAGTCCAGGAGAGCTCGGGTGCTGAAAAGATTAGCATAAAAAAGAAGCCAGGTACTTTAGACTACTGCCCTAGAGGGCATCTCAGGAATCAGCAAAAGCCCACACTTTGTAGGTTCAAGAGTGCAAACATGAAACACTTTGGTTTGGGAAGAGAGACACAGGGCACTTTGCTCAAGAAGGGCATCTATGGATAGGTTTCCTGGAATTCATTTCACAGTGCTCAGCCATCTAGACACTTAAAGTTCTCTGCAGCCATAGTCCAAGGGGTCCCCACTACTGCTTGAGCTGGTGGCAGACCTTGGTGTCATCCACATGGTACTGGTTTTACAGGCATGCAGAATGAAGGTATGGAAACAGGGAAGCTTCTGACCATAGTTCAGAAGCCAGGCAGTGAGAAACTGTAAAACCAAAAGTGCTATGGAGACTCCAAGAATTTGGAGAAGCCAAGAATGTGGAATGTCTGACAAAAGCTGCAGGCAGTGAGCAGAGCCAATTCAACAGAAAGGCTATGAAGGCTGGAACTGGCAATGCCTAGGGAAGGGAAGAAAACATACTGTTTCCATAATGGGTCAGGCAGCTATGAGTTTCACTTTAAATTCTTTGCCTGTACTGTGCCCTTTGCCTAGTGCTTTCTTTTTTCTTTTTCTTTCTTTTTTTTTTTCTCTTTTGTGATCCTAAGGATTGAAACCAGAGCCTTTGCACTGATCTTATAGCAACTCCTCTTTTAAGACAGAGTTTCACTAAGCTGCTGAGATCCCCAGGCTGAGTTTGAATTTGCAGTCCTCCTACCTCAGCCTCTCAGAGTGCTGGGATAAGTGTGCATCACCATGCTTGGGTATTTTCTTTATGCAATTATAAGCTTGCTCTTTCATCTGCTTCAGGTCTATGCTTGGCTGTCACCTCCTCAGAGTAGTCTTTCTAAGTCATCTTATAGCAAAGGGTCCATCATTACACTACTGTTTCCCATAGTTCCCACGCCAAATAATGGAGTGTGTATTGTTCCAGATCTCTGTCCCTCCACAAGCCCCTGAGGACAGGAAACTCATGTTTTCAGTAATATATTCCTGGCCCTTTTCACTTAAAGAAAGCTCCACAAATAAAGGGTAGATGAGCATGAAGGAACGGGAAATGATGCTTGCACCAGCACCTCCTGTTTGTGGACAACTGGGTCAGGGATTTAGGATTTAAGTCCCCTCTTCCCCAGGAAATGGCACTTGGGACAGAAGAGAGGGCAGGGATTTAGACTTAAGAGACCCTGGCATAAAGCTTGTTCTACTCTATGCCACCAATTGGGTGAATTATTTCACCCATCAGATCCTCAGTTTCTTTTACTGGAACAAAGCTGGCAACCAAGAACCTGAGCCCATGAATCCAGGCCAGATGTGAAATCACCTGTCCATAGAGGTGTCCCATAGAGGGCACTGCCGAGTCCCCATGTCTCTTCCTTTCTCCCACAGTCCCTGATTAGGGGCAGGAGGCAGACATTGGGTTGTCTGAGGATGTCCAGGATTCCTCCCTACTTGTCCCAGTCCCCCACTGGCCTCAGAGAAAGTTATACAGAGAGCAGCAGAGCAAGGAAAAGGAGCTGGGAAATGGGTTGGGTTGGCCTCCTGCCTTCCCACACGATTTAAGAATGAGCATAAGAAATGCTCATTTCTCTTGTGAGGATCAAGAGATAGCCCAGACACAGACAGAGTCTCTCTTTAGCAACCTTGGTGCCAAGGGTGATCAGAAAGTGTTTGGAGAATAAACGATTAACAGATGCACGAACAAATGCAGCCTGGCTCTGAGTGGAGGCATGGCTTGAAAATGACTCCCCCAGGGGCTCTGCAGAGCGGAGTTTGAAAATGTTGTCTGTCAGCTGTTG